>JACWQW010000003.1:240732-331310 GCA_014849355.1 Cryphonectria radicalis | reverse complement strand
GTAGTGGTTAGTGGTTAGTGGTTAGTGGCCGGGGATGGTTGTACCAGATGACCCCCGAGAGCTGGAGATTAGGCATGACTATGACTGACTGACCTTGTTGCCTTGGCTAAGAAACGTTAGCAAGACAAGGGGGGGAAATGGCCTGCTTACCATGGAGGGGGGGTGCTATCTTCTATCTGTACAAAGTACCAAAAGTACATGAATACATAGGAGGAGGAGGAGGCTGTCAAGGAGTGCTAAAGAATAGGGGAGGGCTAATCACTAACACTGACCACTAACAACCCACTGAAACCACTAATCACCACAGTGCACCTGCGCAACCATTTTCTTCATCAATCATCACCAGCATCATCATCATGCATCTGAATCCTCCCGAACCGGAGATGTCTCCTATCCGTAGATTTACCAGATATGTCTGATAGCACCATCGTGCGCCATCTTGCAGCTTGCAGATCTCCATTCTTTTACGGGGTACGGAATTGTGGACTTGTGGATACTCTTGGTGCTAAGTATCTTGTTTGGGCCAATATCGTATTTTTTGTTTTAAAAATGTCCTTTTTCCTTTTTCCTTTTATTTTTTTGAACCAAGGCAAGGCTGGGAGGGTGGGCGGGTGCTGGTTGGCTGCCCAATCGATCAACATACATTGTTGTTCCTGCATTTGATTCCTCACAAAAGTTGCCTGTGCATATTGATCATGTCGTGTGTGTGTGTATGGATACTTGTATATATCTCTATATGACAAAGTATGCCCCCTCCCCGAATATACCAACCAATAAAATCTACAGCTTGGATGACCTCTGTGGCGGGTTGACCAGCGGGTCATAGGTCGACCAGGACAGGTGGTCGGGCGGCGTCCCGTTGCTGTGCTGCGTCAGGCTGCGGACGTCGAGCAGGGACGGGTTGAGCTGGTCGACGCGCGTGCACCCGATGAGGCGCATGTTCATCTCCATCTCGTCCCTGAGCAGGCGCATGGCCTTGTCGACGCCCTCGAGCCCGTACGCCGACATGGCGTACAGGAACGGGCGGCCGATGCCCACGCCCTTGGCCCCGAGACACAGCGCCTTGATGATGTCCGTGGCGCGCCGCACCCCGCCGTCCACAAACACCTCGATCTTGTCCTGCATGCCCAGCTCGCGCAGCCGCGGCATCGTCTCGGCCAGCACCTCGACCCCGGACCGCGCAAAGTCCAGCTGCCGCCCGCCGTGGTTGGACAGCACCACGCCCTGCACCCCGGCCTCCACGGCGCGGATGACGTCCTCGACCCGCTGCACGCCCTTGAGGATGATGGGCATCCTGGTGATGCCCTGGAACCAGGCTATGTCCTTCCAGCTCAGCGACGGGTCGATGAAGCTCGAGATGGCCCGCGCCGCGCCCTGCGACGTGTCCGTCTGCTGCCCGCTCTGCACGCTGGTCCCCTGGTCCTCGAACTTGCTGCGCATGTCCTTCTCGCGCCGGCCCAGCTGCGGCGCGTCCACCGTGATGAACAGCGCCCTGCACCCGCGCCGCTCGGCGTGCTGCACGATCCTGCGCGTGATCTCGCGGTCCTTGTTCACGTACAGCTGCATCCACTGCACCTGATCGCCCTCGGCCGCGTCCATGATCTCGTCAAACGAGCACGACGCGAGCGTCGGGATCATCTGCACCACGTTGTGCTTCCTGGCCGCCCGCGTCAGCAGTACCTCGCCCTCCGGGTGGCCCAGCTTGCCCAGCGCCGTGGCCGTCACGTAGAAGGGCATGTCCACCTTGGTGCCCAGCATCGTGGTCGAGAAGTCGACCTTTTCCACGTCCACCAGGACCTGGGGGCGAAACCATATCCTGTGGAAGGCGCTGTGGTTCTCGCGCAGGGTCTATGGGTTTTTGGGGAATATCTATTGTGTGAGTGGATCTCGATCCTGCTTGTTGGAGAGAAGAGGAACACCCACAATCTCGTCATCTGCCGCGCTGGAGTAGTAACCCCACGCCGTCTTCTTCATGACGCGCCTCGCCACGGCCTCAAAGTCCATGAGGTTGTAGCACTGGTCCAGGAGCGGCATCTCCTGGATACGCTTCTGCCGCTCCTCCTCGTCGGGCGTCACCTCCTTCTCCTCCTTCTCGACCGTCTTCATGTCCACGTCGCCGAGGTGCTTTGACTTGTCCAGGTACTTGTCCAGGGTATCTGGAGGGTGGATCGGGTCAAACTCCTCGGTAGCATCTTTGCCCTAGAATCGATTGAAAAAAGAAAAAAAAAGCCTGGGTCAGATCTGGGCCGCATTCCCAAAGAGTTTATATATACACAAGACGTACAGCATATTTAAGGATGATCTTCATACCACCAGGGTGTTCTGGCAGGAACTCGGTCACATCGTATGCTTTTCCCTATAAACAAGAGAGTCAGATCTGGTATGATATGAGAGAGAGAGAGAGAGAGAGAGAGAGTGCGCACGTGAACAATGACCCAGCAATCATCCCCAGTGCTGTGCTTAGCAACATCTGCTCCGCTCAAGACCATCTTGTTGAAGAATGTTTGTTTCTGATGCTTTGGATGAGCAAGACAGACAGCGCAACTCTGTCTTCAAGCCGAGAAGTCGAAGAATATGAATCCCTCCAATGGAAGTTGTGGCAACTCTCTCGTACCGGTGACGATAACTCGATTACTCGGACTCTTCTCGGAATCTCCCTCAGATGATGATTGTTGAGAAGTTCAGAAGGCAACTTGGACACCAATTCGAGTAAGTACTTAGTAAGTAATACTTAGTAAGTAGTATGACAAGCAGAATAGCCGAAAGGATTAAATAAAAAATAAAAAATGGATGCCGTCACCGACACATTGGGGAACCCGATGAATTCTCGTGAGCAGGAGTATGGGAGAGGGGTGGGAAATACTGGCCTTCACTACTTGCTGCTGTGCTGTCTCTCCTCCCACTGCGGGAAATGCCTTATAAATTGGTGCCGAGCCGTTGGGCCGTCGAGCCTCTGGCCGGGTCCACAGGTGCTGTTCATCCCTGCCTCCCCCGTCCTCGCCTCGGTCGAAAGCAGCGCGGAGTAGGCTCCACAGTGGTGGTACTTAGTGTACAGCGTACATAGTAGTGGGCGCAGGGATTAAATATAGCCCAGTCCCTTTTGGAACAATGCCATTCATTCTTTCTTCACCTTCCTTCATCAACTCTCTCAGCGCTGAATGGCACAACTCTGATTTCATCCATCTGATGAGAGGCAATCTGTCCAGAGAGAGTATCAGTCAGTCAGTCAGTCAGTCAAGATGACAAATATCAGCCATTCAGACCTTGGTATGGTCAGAAAAAAACATCCAGAGCGTCTCTTCAGGTAGCTTCTTGGAAGGAGAAGCATCGCGAGTATTTCTCTGCAGCATTGACCATCATCAGCTTGAAAACCATCAACAGTCTAGATGAGAAGGAGAAGTCGACTTGATCAAGTGGTTGAGAAGGTTATGGGATGGTGACTTCATGTTACGCAAACCTTCAAGACAAAAAGACAACTTCTCCAGTGTATAGTAAGTACTTTGGACATTGCCGCAGAAGACCAAGCATCTTCCCAACTCAGCCAAGTGGCAGACTGTGAACAGCCCAACAGAGCAGAGCCTCTGGACAGCATGCAGTGTCTCATCTCAACAGGATCGCAAAAGAGAACCAACGAGTTGCTCCCCCCCTGAAATGCAATACAGGGACCATGGCGGAGTTCCGCCATAAACCCTCCCGCATCAGGCTGACATCACCATCACCATGAGACAATATAAAAGAGGCATCCAAGATCCCATCCAATGGTCATACTTCCTCGTCCACCTCCATATGAACTCTATCATCCAGCTTCAGCAACATTCCTTTGACAAGCATGTCCTCATCAGCCACGGCACCAAGGGACGTGGCCCTCCCAGCAGACGCTCAAGACACCATCTCGTCCGTCTCGTGGTCGCCTACCGCCAACCACGTGGCAGCCGCGTCCTGGGATGGAAAGGTCCGCGTCTACGATGTCGCTGCGGATGGATCACATGCACAGGGACTAGTGATGTTCAACATGGGCGGAGGAGGAGGAGGAGCAGGAGGAGGGCCGGTGTTAAGCTGTGACTGGGTCAAGGTAGGTCTCTTCTAGCCCTGGCAGCCGACGCAAGAGGAAGAGGAGGAAAAGAAGAAGAAGAAGAAGAAGAAGAAGAAGAAGAAGAAGAAGAAGAAGAGAAACCAATGAATCGAATCGATCAGGTGAGTTACGTACAAGACCTTATTTTCTCACACACACTCGCTCTCCCTTTCTTTCTTCCAAGAGATCAGTTACTAAACAACGACCTTGCATCAAGGACGGAACCACCCTCGCCGCAGGAGGAGCCGACAAGAACATCCACCTCCTCCACGCCGCCACTGGCCAGTCCGCCATCATCGGTACCCACGACGCCCCTGTCAGAACCGTCTGCCGCGTCGACGGCGACCACTACAGCTCCATCATCTGCTCTGGGTCCTGGGACCGCACCGTCAAGTTCTGGGACATCCGCCAGCCCGGCAGCAGCAACGGCGGTCGGCCCCTCGGCGTCCTCACCTGTGCCGAGCGGGTCTATGCCATGGCTTCTGCATCCCGCGCCCTCGTCATTGCCACCGCGGACAGACACGTCCACCTTGTGGACCTGGCCCGTCCGACGGTCTTTATGCGCTCGACAGTCTCGCCGCTGCGCCACCAGACACGCGCCGTGGCTGTCGCGCCAGACGGCAAGTTTTGGGCTGCGGCTTCGATCGAGGGACGCTGTGCGATCAGTTCTGTGGATGAAAAGGAATCGAGGTGAGTTCTTTTACTTCTCTTGAGAAGGATGGGAAGCCGGAGAGGGGGGGAACGTTCGGGCTAATCAAAAACAAAACACACACACACACACAACACAGCACCAACTTCACCTTTCGTTGCCACCGCTCGCAGCCCAGCGACACTAGCACCAAGACAGTCAAGGTCTTCACCGTCAACGACGTGCAGTTCCACCCGGCCCACCCCACGACCTTCACCACCGCCGGCTCGGACGGCAGCTTTCACTTCTGGGACCGGGTGGCGCACCAGCGGCTGAGAGGGTATTATCCGGAAGCCGCCGCCGCCGGCGGCGGCGGCGGGGCCATCACGACCACGGCGTTTAACAGGGACGGCAGCCTTTTTTTGTATGCTGTTGGGTATGACTGGGCTTTTGGGTTTGCTGCGAACTCGCCTGAGTATCCGGTTCGGCTGATGGTGCACCGGGTTGGGGAGGAGGACGTGAAGGGGAAGAAGGGCCATTAGTTGGGACTATTTGGCAGGTCAATTATTTTTGTGTGTTTTTTTTTTGTTTTGTTTTGAGTCATTCCAGATTGTGGGATGAAGGCAAAGTTTTGGTTCCTATTTCTTCCATTTTCTGTCTTTATTGAAATGGTTTACGAATAGGAGGAAGCAATTTATGTTGATCTAGATGGCTCCCACCTTTGCTCATGTAAAAAGACCAGGTTATTGAACGTGCTCTTGATTTATAGTCAAGACTGGGCGGGATTCATTCATCGCTATGAAACCTTAGTATACATCATTGTCACATCATACATAGCCTACCTATACCTCTTTGTTGTCTCCCTTTTCTTTCAATGCATGGAAGCCCCAAGGCGACATTGCTATTACCTCCCCCAACCCACCGAGCCCCCGCTCTTCTGCCGTATCGAGATGCGCGCCAAAAGCCCCCCCGTCTTCCTCTCCCCGCTCGAGGAGCTCGCACGATCTGATCTGACCGTCCCAGCAGCAGCCGCCGCCGCCGCCTCCTTCAGCGTGCCGGGCTCGATATGCGACTGGGGAAACATCCCAGACCTGCCCTTGGCATTTATCCCCCACCAGCACCAGTGATCTGCGTGAGACCCTATATGGTTTCCTTTTATTTAGTCTCGTTGTATTCTTTTTTTTATTTTCAAAAGCGAAACAGAAAGAGAGAGAGAGAGAGAGAGAGAAGAGAGAAGTGTATACAAACTCACATCCTATGTTCGTAATGACCTCACCCTTGCCAAACGACAGCCACTCCCCTCCACTCTTGTTGTCCTTGCCATCCTTGACGGCAAACCTCCACCGCGCCACGCCTCTCAGGGTACTCGAGCCGCCCTGGTTCGCAAAGTCGCCGCTTCTCCTCCGGGCAGGAGGAGGATCAAGCCGTACCACGTCGGCAGGGAGCAGGCCCTGCTCGTGGTCTGCCCAGGCGAGGCACCAGTCGCCCTGGTACTTGGCAGGAAACTCGACCCCGAGGATCCGCGCGCCGGCGGCCAGGGACAACACGTCAGACCCGTCGGGGGGTCTCTTGGGGTTGCTCGTCGGCGTGTGGCGGCAGGTCTGGACGGCCGTCCCCGTCGGCAGCGCCGTGAGCTCGCGCATCATGTCCGCGAGCATCGACACGCGGGCCGGGCCGGGGAAGTGCAGGTCGTAGTTGTTTGCGAACCGGACGGGTATGTCTCCTGTCTGGAGGACGAGCAGGCCTGGAACCTCGGGCAGCGGGCGGGGGTGCCGTGCGAGGTGCGCGAACAGCTGGCGCTGGCTGAAGAAGACGGTGGCGTCGCTGGGATGTGTCGTCTGCCGGAGCTGTACGCAAAAGGCACACCCGTAGATCTGGTCGCCGACATTCTTGGCCTGCATGTGGCTCTTGAGAAGGAAGCGCAGGCGAAAGCCAACACCTGATGATTTGAAATTCTCGGTCGCTATATGGAGGAAAAGGTTAGGAAAATGGAATACTCGCTGAGGGAAAAATGAGGGGGGAAGAAGAAGAAGAAGAAGAAGGTTTCTGTGACTCGCCTTCTTGATTCGTGTCTCTCTCCACGGCTTTCCAGTCGAGTTCGAAAGCACATGTCTTGCACTTTGCCACCTCGACATGGCTAGTCGAGAGACCCTGCACTCCTAGTCAGTTGTTTTATGTCTATCTACCGATGCAAGGGTAAAAAAAAAAGAAAGAAAGAAAAAGAAGAAAAAAAGAGTTGGACACTCACCTGTCTCTTGATATGCTTGACTCCTATGCCGCCCTGCATACGCTCCATCGCCCCTGAACAGAACCCTCTAAACTGATAGTACGAGCTGTTCAGGTTGATTGCAACTCCACCCAATTGTGTCTCCGGGGTCGGGGAGGGGATCCTCTGCTCTACAGTCTTCTCCTCCTCCTCCACCGGTATCAACCCATCCGGCACACTCAGTGTAGGGAGCTGCACCGCCTCCAGCCCATCGCTGTCTATAACAGGCACTGAGACGGAGGGCCTCGGACGCACGACAAGAGGCGCGACATGCGGCGACTGCTCCTGGCTGCGGGGCTGGCCTTGAAAAGAACCCGCTGAGAAGACTGTGGCCCGGTTCTGCGTGGTGGGAGATATAGGACTGACCGTGTCGAGCGTGAAGCTCCTGTCGACGCGGTGATCAGACACAGAGCTCCGTACGGAGACGTTGGCCTGGCTGGAGACAGAGTCCCTGTGGTCGCGGTGAGGCGAGGTGGGCGAGATGCGCCCCGGAAAGAGAGGCCTGTTGATATTAGCTGTGGAAGGGTCCGGCGAGGAACCTGGGCTGCTCGATGTGATGATGCGGCTGGGCCTGCTGTGGGCGAGGTTTAGCTGCTGCGGATGCAGATGCTGGGTGTTGGCGGTGTTTGGGGAGTTTGCGTGCTCTGAGCCGGCGTCCGAGCCGATCGCTGAGTCGGAGGAATCCCGCCATGGATTGCCCATACTATCTGACGTGCCGTCCGGTGTCCGAGAGGGAGAAGAAGACCATGGGTCCAGCAGTGGTGGTGGGGGCGGCAGTGGTTCCTCCTCGTGTACAGTGGATAATGAAAGACCTGGCGACGGTTCTGCTAACCTCGTCTCGGGATCGTGCTCGGGGCCGGAAGGATATGGCATCGCATATGTGCCCGGATGCTCACTTGCGTCTTCATCCATGGGGTACGGCAACGACGCTGTGCGCTGAGAGGCGACATCATCCATGGACCGCCTGAAAAGAGCGGCCGGGTCTGAGGAAACTCTCGAATGTGTTGACTCTGCATCATCTCCCGCGCGCGGCAGCTCAAGTCTCATCCGGGTGATCGTATGCGATATCGCGGGAGCCGCCTTTCTCGACAGCGCCTGCAGCCCCGTGAACTTCTCGACATCGAAGCTGTCGGTCTCGACATACTCATCAAAGTCGTAGAGCAGGTCGTTCAGCTCTTGGACCAACCCAGATATCCCATCTGTGTTGTGGCCATGTCAGTCAGTCCGTCAGTCAGTCCGTCAGTCAGTCCGTCAGTCCGCGTAGAGCGCAGAAGGGGGGGAGGGGGGGAGTCTTTCGATCATACCATCATCCTTCAGTGCGTTCACAAAGACGGACCCAAATTCTTCACACTTCCTCCTACACAGCGGCTCGATCCTCTTCAGTGCCCTTTCTCCTTCCTTGACAAGATCTCGAGCCGCCTTGAGCATTGGCCCATTACCACCATCCGAAGCGTTTCCCACCGCGATATTGCCCTGTTTCACGATATCTCTGAACGGAGCTAACACCAAGTCGTTGACGGTTTCATCCATAGCCCCCTTGTTATTCTTTATAAAAAATAAAAAATAAAAATTGACGCTGCTGTGGTCCGCAGTCGTGGGACTGTCAAAGTCCACGAGTCGCGATCGAATGGCGAGGAGTGAGCAGGCAGCACTCCAGCCCTCTCGTTCGGGTGCGACAGTGCTCAGCTCTAGTACGATAAGCTTGCAGCTGAGGTGCCGCCTCGTTTCGTACAGTTGTTACTCGAGAAAACCACGATGCATGTCTCAGGAGAATGTGAACGTATGGCAAGTGTGAGGTATTATCTGGGTTACAAGTCATCATCTTCCGTCAGCTTCACAATATGTTTCGTATCTCTCGAAGAGATGGTTTCTCGCCCTCTGTGACACCGGCTGAGTTCAAAAGTACTACGGCGTACTTGAGGGAGTCGTTGCCGCCTGGGCGAGAGGTGTACTAAAAGAAGACCCAGTACCGCAATCAGGGCTGACATGCCGGCGGGTGTGATAGGCGTCGTCCACTGTGGCGGCGCAGCCACATGCAGGCCAAGTCAACCTTAAAGGGGGGCTGTGTTTGGGGGCTACCAAGCCGTTTCTGTGCCCTGCCTCCTCGAGAAAATGCTGAATTGAGATTAAAGGATAAAACAAGGTGTATTAATCATGATGTCGTTCTGCAGACTTGCGCACGTGTACCGTACCTATGGAGCTCAGCTCGCCGCTGCAGTGCACCTATATTTTTTTCTTGGGAGGGTCGTCTATGCAAGTTTGGCTTGCAGCATTGCACACAGCCTTGAGAGAAGGCAACAACAAAAGAAGAAGAAGGAAAAAGAAGAGAGAAAAAAAAACCGAGCTTGATCTGACGCCGCGGGCGTTGTTCCTTCTTAGCCCCTGCCCATCATCCATATTGTCTGTCGTGTGTACAGACCTGTCCGGTCTCGCTGGGGCTGTGTACAACTAGACACAGCGGCACCCGACCAGACAGACGTATGAGGCTGCCTCTCGAGGCGCCCTAGCCTTCGACCAGCGAGTTATCGCAAGCTGTATTTGGCGTAGGCCGTATTACATTCCCTCTGTTGGCCTGTTTTCTCGAACCGAATAAATGAACGCATACGAGGCCTCACTGTGACTTGGTCTTGTTCGCCGCAGACGCCTCGGAAATGAGTCCTCGCCCGATCTGTATAGTCTCTGCAGCGCCGCGCTGTCGTTGCCAGAACGCCTGCCCTGGTGCTGTCTGGCCAGAGACCGAGGCTCGCCGGGCTTCCTCCTCAAGTGCTTCTCTCGTGATCTTCTCGCCACCCGTAAAGTCTGCCGCAGCAGCACTCTCGGCCAGTTCTTCTCCCAGGGTCTCCTGCAGGTGCAGCTTCCTCATGGCGAAGCGCTCGGCCCGCTCCTTTTGTAAGCCAGGGCTGTCCATGCTGCCAAGCATGTACCGAACAACAAGCTGGACAACTAGGTAGACGTGTTCTGCAAAGAGGATGCTCAGGAGCAGGGCCCAGGTCTTGATGTTGGATGGATGACCATCAGGGCCGTACGGATCGCTGCTGAAGATGAACACAACGGCAGCGCTCGTCAGGCTCCCCAGCCAGGAGAGGAAGCCCAGGGAGGTCACCCAGGGCCCGATGGAATCAGATCTCCAGGGGATCGGCCTCTTGCTGCTCACAGCAATCTTCATCGCATCTGCACGAGCCTCGACCCAGTTGTTGACCAGAAAGGAACAAGCCGTCAGGGGCCAGATCACCGAGAACAGCGACAGGTAGCCTGCACCACTTGTGTGTTAGTCCGCATTCGATAGTATTGAGAGCAGCGACATGCGACGCACCAAACTGAATCACCATCTCCCTGTAGTCCACTGTCACGTCGTACTCGTCCAACTCGGCCTCGTTCCGTACGCGGTTCAGAAATGGTGCCTCCTCCTCGGGATCCGCGTACTTCTCCTGACTCTCCTTCTGCGTGATCTCCTCCTGCACCTCCTTGACGGCCTTGAAGACCTTCCGCTTCACGATGGGTACAATAGCCTCCATGAGGAAGTTCACGACCTGGGCCGTGACCGTGAAGTAGATGATCTGCTTCTTGAGCCGATCAGGATCGATCTGGAAGTCCTTCGTCTCCACCTTCCCGTTCTTCGTGAACCTCTGGGCGGTGACTTGAAAGACGTCGAGGTGCGGCACCAGCACTTTGGCAAAGGGCACATATACGAATGCCGTCAGGAAAAGCGGTAGGTATGACACGATGAAATTGATGACGAAGATTTTCTGCACAAACGCAGCTTGATGCGCTAGAAATGGTGTCAGTATCATTCGTGGTAGACGAGACAGCTTGGCCGGCTACTCACAATCCTGCGTCTCGTAGTTCTCCAGCCCCGTGAGCTTCTCGGCGAGGTTGGTGAGGACTGCAGTCAACGCCGGCATAAAGATCGTGAGAAGAACAGTGGGCGTGAAGATCTGTCCCGCCGTCAGCTAGAGCAAGAGTATGTGCAAGTTCTGGGTTGGGGCATCCTACCAGATACTGCTTGAATGGGCCATTATACACCTCTGAGATGAAGATCTCAATCGCGAAACAGGAGATGATCAGGCTGCCCAGGACCAGGAGACAAGCAATGGCAAATGGCAGCTGCAGAAGCTGGCGCTGAAGGCGCTTGAAAGGCGAATAGACCTTGATAATCTCTCCCGTGACGGGGTCCTCGGTCTCCCGCTCAAATTGGAACTGCGGCCGACGGTGCTGGATCCGAGAGACACCACGGACGCCCCACTGTACCGCCAGGTCCACCTCCTTCTTCTTCCAATACTCGAAGAAGACGACACACCAGAGGCAGTTCACCACGGCATAGAACATGGAGAACTGACCCAGGATGAGCCAGGCGCCGAAGCCGAATGCCGCAGGGAAGAAGAGGAAGGAGAAGTACGACTGCAAGAAGGCAAAGTAGAAGGCAACCTTCTCGCCGAACTTGTCTCGTATCTCGTTGATGTCATTCTCGTCGAGGACGTATTTGGTGCTCCATTGCTTGATCCAATTCCGGTTGAAGGCGTGGTTGTGCAGCGGGAATACGGAGCTGACATATTTCCATTGGCCAATCTTGGGCGTGACACCTGCACCGCCCTCGGCCTTCGGTTTCGTGATCAGGAGGTAGACCAGCCTGAGCCTCTCGGCCTCGACCACGGGTTCCTCCTCGAAATAGGAGGTCAGGTCCTTACTTGGTGCGGAGGTGCGAACGCCGTACAGCCAGTCCTGGACCCGGTACCTGTAGATCTGCTGCTTGAGCAGGTCTTCGGATGCAATCTTGACGAATATCAGGAGGGATGAGTTATCACCCCGTCGGACCTCTGTGGCCAGACCGACACCTGCGAGGGCTTCGATGAGCTGCACGAAGGCGGCTTCAGCCTTGGTAGTTTCTGCTTTTTTTTTAATAAAAAAAAGTCAACAAGCTTGTCCGTCATTTAAGGCAACATGATGGGCTGGCTGGCTGGCTGGCTGGCTGCCTCCCTCATGCGTATTCAGTACCTTCAGGAGGGATCCGATAATGCACCACGTAGTCCACGCTATACAGTGTTAGTTAGACCATCCAGATAGAATGTTAACGGCGTCCTTGACTGACCTGAAGTTAGTGTTGAGCTCTGGGCGGTCGTCAGACCCGTAGAGGCTCCTCAGAGACGCCATGATGATCTTGAATTCTGAGGGGAGACTGGTCTTTCAGCACCCGCAAAAAAAACAAAAAAAAACAGATTGGCAAAGCGACAGGAGGATTGACTTGAGATGGCTGAAAAGGGAACTGATTGACTTTCTAGGGGAGTATGATGATCAGGCAGGGGAGGAGGGCCAAGAGATGTAGGTGGTAGGTATGCATGCAGGTTGGTAGGCAGATCGTGAGTTGAGGGTTTGTGTGTTATAGCGGAACGAGGCTTGAGGAGCTCAACGTCATCATGCTGCTGGGGGAAGCTCCAATATCCTTGTTTCCAGGGGTCCAGTAGCCTGCCTGCTGGGATAGCTCCTGCAGCCATGATGTGTGCTTGTTGGGCAGAGCTACCAACCCCTGTCCTCTCGGCTGTGCACGAAACTTGGACACCAGACCAGATTGAACTCACCTTGAAGAACCATCTTTGAGCCTTGAGAAATGTGAAGGGGGAAAAAAAAATTTGTTACTGGAGAGAGAATCAGCTTTCATGATTGAAAACCTCATTATACCACGTTAGAGTACTTAGAGATGTAATATTCTTTGTGTAAATCTCAGCAGGTTCTTTCGTCTAATGTGCTGCCTTTTGCTTCTTAGTGGACAGAAAGTCGTCACTAAGACTGATTGTGGGATTGATATTGTCCTGTTAATTTTCAGGCCCTGCCTACCATTTTGGGAGTTTTTATTGATTTAAACATTTCAAAATTACAAGTAGCCGAGAGTGTAATTTAAACAGAGCACAAGAGATCAGTTACGGTGTTCACATCCAAGTATTACCAAGCATAGAAAAGATCACACGATTGGTACGTGGCAAGGTTCCAGCACTCGAGGGATAATGAGGTAGAAGTGCTTTCTTCTTCCCCCTTCCAAAAAAAGATAAAAAATCATGAGATATGATTTGCTTCCTAAAAGTCTTCTAGACGAAGTGACTGGTTTGATAAGTGTGCATGTCAAGAAGGCAACGGGAAACTCCAGTCGATGCTTTCAGGGAATGATAACCATACGATCACCTTCCTTTTGGCCCCACGCCGTCTCGATATCTGCCATCTTGACCTCCTGGAACTTGCCAGGCTGGATCTTCCCTGAAGCGATAGCCTTGATAATGTCTGGGGCTTCTCTTGCGAAGTCCTTGATCTGGAAGGAACCCAGGCCCGTTCCGCGCAGGGTGATATTCTTACTCCTGAGCAGATCCCCAGGCAGATCCATGGTGGACTTGGCCATCGCGCCAATCTGAACATATTGCACAGGCTTGGTCGGCTTCAGCGCCGTAAGGAGTGAGAGCGCGACCGGACCGTACCTATTGGTGATGATAGAAGTTAGCATCTACCACGGATGAAAGAGAGAGAGAGAAAAAGAAAAAGAAAAAAAGGAAAAAAAAACAAAAAAAAAACAACGGGGGCAAGTGACATACAAAAAGTCCAGGATGACATCCACATCCAACGCAGTGCTCCAGTCTGTCTGGCTCGGATCACTTGCCAGCTCGATTGCGCCGTCCAGACCTAACCCAGCCATCTTGGCGGCGCTTCTCGCAGCACCAATGACCTTGCCTGCGCCCAGGGCACGGGCGACACCCACGGACGCGGCTCCTGACACCCCCGCTGCCCCGACAACGACGGCCGTGAAGCCCGCCTCCAGCCCGCTCGTCCGCACCGACAGGCCCAGCCAGCTTGCCATGACGGGATTGACCAGGCCGGCGACCTGTACCGGATCCGCTCCATCCGGGACGGGGACTGTCCTCTGGATCGCCACGTTGATAATCTCTGTCATCGAGCCGCCCGTCTCGCTCATCGCGCTGAAGTAGACGAGCTTGCCGTCAGAGGTCTGACCAACACCGTCCATGCCGGGAATGTGCGGGAGCGTGTGTGCGCTGTAGTGAGTCCCGGCAGCCCGGCCTCTCACAAGCTGATGGACGCCACAGGCCAGGACTTTGAGCTGTATCTCACCAGGCTGGGGGGTGCCTGGGTCGGCCGCGTCCACATACTTGGGCGCCTCTCCCCAGGTGGTGACTTGGGCTTGCTTCATATTGTGTAACAAATGTCTTGGAGGGAAGAAGCTGAAAAGGCGATGAGAGGGGGGAAAAAAGAGAAAGACAGAGAAGGAGATGATAAGGGATCCAGGGACGCGCCTCTCGTGGAGAAGCTGGGATGACTAGCGAATATATATGTATTCATTATCATTAATAACTATAAAGGGAATGGAATCAGCACAGAGTAGTCCCAAAATGTACTTTCCCACGATCCTTCCGGTTGGTTTAGAAGCGGGAGGCGGATGAGTTCCCACAAACCAACGACGTAACTTGCGCGCAAAGTCGAGGCAGAGGAGCCCAAGGATTCGCCTAATGATGCATACCAATGCACTCTCGAAGCCACCTTCATGATAAGGCACTTCTTACTGCAGTTGTTAATATTGAGGTCCCCGCCTCCTGAAACGATGACAAGCTCCAGTTCCATGGACGATCCGAGAGGTTGTCAAAG
The DNA here is from genome assembly GCA_014849355.1 of Cryphonectria radicalis. Taxonomy (NCBI): domain Eukaryota; kingdom Fungi; phylum Ascomycota; class Sordariomycetes; order Diaporthales; family Cryphonectriaceae; genus Cryphonectria; species Cryphonectria radicalis. The sequence goes on along the minus strand of JACWQW010000003.1, from coordinate 316,709 downwards.
TATAGATCTAGAAGCTGCCATCGGGGTTCCACGCCACTAATATTATGTAGTGGTAAATCTGACTCACTGAGGGACTTGACAAAAAAAAAAAAGAAGGAAAGGAAAGGAAAGAAATTATGTTTTCGAATGCCTGGCGCTGTGAATTGAACCATTGGTGTGCTTGGGCATAGTGGGCAGTGGTACAGTAGGTGGAAAGGGTTTGGTGGTATGCTGACGGCAGCTTGCCAAGTAGAGAGCATGGCTGGGAAGTGTGGGGGCCCCCCGGTCCCCCCAACAAGAGGGCCGCGGTTAGCCCTGGAGAGTCTCGAACATCTGCCTGCAGTGCGCTGCTGGAGGGCAAATCAGAACTGATCATGGGATACCCCCATACTCCATATGACGTCCCCCTCCTAAAAGATAGCCGCAGTTAGCCACCACTTGGATCCCTCCTCCAAACCCACCATCTCTTCCTCAGCCACCACCACCATTAACCATTACCTCCACAACAATAACAACAACAAACGAATCGACAGCCACTCGCTCCCCCCGTGCTGGTTCTTTTTCGTTCGTCTTGAAAACATCCCCCTCCCACGTCGCTTAATTCACCACACGCTACGAGTCTCGACCCGATCTCGCGATGAGGCTCTCCGCACTACTTATCGCGCTCACGGCCGGTGTTGCCCATGCGGGCTTCGGCCTCAACTTTGGAGGCAGCGAGGCAGTCATCGACGAAGACCTCAAGGTTCCCGGTGACTCCCCTCTTGAGCTCTGCCCCAAGGCTCACGAGGAAGACATTATCAAGATCGCTAAGGTCGACCTGGTGCCCAACCCACCTCAGGCGTACGTAACACCGGCGTCCGACCCCATAAATTTCCCATCATTTTTTGGGTTTCTGTCCTGAGACTAACACCCACCACCTCCCCCCTCCCCAACATCTAGTGGCCAGGATCTCGTCATTCAGGCAGCCGGTATCGTCTTTGAAGACATCGAGGAGGGCGCCTATGTCGCGCTGCAGGTCAAGTACGGCCTGATCCGCCTTATCAGCACCAAGGCAGACCTCTGCGAGCAGGTCAAGAACGTGGACATGGAATGCCCTATCAAGAAGGGCCCCCTCACTGTCACCAAGACCGTCGAGCTACCCAAGGAGATTCCCAACGTGAGCGGACCATGCCTACACCTTCTTTCTTTTTCTTTTTAAAGAAAAATAAAACATTGATGGCCAGCTGCTGACATTTAAAACAGGGCAAGTACACTGTTCTCGCCGACGTCTACACCAAGGACGACGAGCCCATCACCTGCCTGACCGCTACCGTCGTCTTCAGCAGCGACAAGGCCGTGCTTGAGCTCTAAACGGCACTCGTGGCCGTGTCATCATGTTACAGTAACAGTTGGTTGTAGTAGTCTAGAAATATATCTCGAGGGCCTTGTCAGGAAACCGTGTTGTGGACGGAGTTGCATTGCTCATCTCTTGACGATCATGAGCCGGAGTTTCTGCGTTTCCTAATACCAGACGACGTTTTGGGCAGATTGAATCTTTTTTGTGTTTTGTGTGTCTTTTGTATTTACGGCATGGTCTGAAGAAACAAGAGTAGCGAGACCGCTGCGTTGTGTCACCCTGTATAATACTTGCTCGCTTTCATCAGGCTTGTCTCCCACACCTACCAAGTACCACATTGTCGAGCTCGATCGTCCTCGCTTATAGAATTGTACACCTTCCATGATCGGCCCGTGTATTCGATACCCGTTCTACTCTCCAAACAGGCGGCGAACTCTCCTCAACACGCTATCTTTCTCTGGGTCGTACGGGTGGTCTTTGCTGGGTATCTCCAAGATGGTAGGGAATGCTGCGGTGTACGTGTCGATGCGGTGGCGTATCTTATCGGCGACCTGGGAGAAGACGCAAGCAACAAGGTCAGCTTCATCCGTTGTTTTAAGCAGCCAGCGGACGACCTGTGAACCTGACTTACATGCTGGTTAATGAGGATGATGGCGATGTCCTTGCGCTCGATGAACTTATCAAATGTAGACTCTATCGTTGCGTTGTCGGTCTTGTTGTCCACAACGAGGAAGTTCTTTTGCGCGTCTGCACCTGATGTTACATGCTGTAGAATCGTCAGTTGAAAGTCGTCTGCTGGACAAGAAGCCGTATAGGACGTACACCGATACCTGCAAGGAGCAAGCCAGTCACGGAGTCCTGCGATGCTGGTCAGCCTGGCCTGTTCATAGAATTTATTTCGATTCCATGCATCATGCTCGGACCTCATCCCCAATCACGGCGAGAAACTGCCTGTCCTTATACTCCTGTTGCGAAGTTGACGCCGCCATCTTCGTCTTCGCTGCGCTTGCTCAGCGGATGTGGTGGCCGTCGAGGAGGGGTGGCCGCAGAATGGCAGAGAACAACCTCGCTCTCAGTCGCCTGGTGTGGTGGGATGCCGCTTGTAGAAGAGGTCTGGGGAGGGAGTGCCGAGATGTTTCTCCTTGGGACCCAATCCTGCTGCCGGAGAGGAGGGCTGATGCTGATGATGACGACCGATAGGATATAGGCGCTCCTCAGGAAGCTCTGGCCACCAGCTTGGGCGGGCATACCCGCTATCAGTGCCTGCCGCAAGGCCTAAATTTGGAGTCCTTTGAGCCCAACTCAGCGCTTTGTTGCCAGCCGCCCCCCCCCCCCGGGCTGCTATGCACCTACATACATAGTACAGTAGGGTAGGAAGCGTCTTGGGCCCCACCCCATTACTTCCTTGTCACCGCAGCGCCGAGTAAACAATCCCGTCTCGCCCACGCCTAGTTTGCAACACTGAATTTCCCACCATCAACAAACACTAATCAGCCGCATCGCAACACCAGGAGATGCCACGCCTTGTACGCCGTCGCCCGCTCTCTGAGCGCATACTCTCGGCGCTCAACCCATGGGATTTCTTTCTCTGGCTGTCGGAGGAGATCGAGAGCAGAGACATTGGGTCCAAGTCGCTAGGCGCTCAGCTTGGCCTCGTGCTGAACTTTGTCTTCCTGCTTGCGCGTGCTAATGGCGTATACTCGACGGGCAGTGTGGACGATGTCTTCAGCGATGTTGACCATGCCAGTTGGTTCTCCTACTTGGTAAGTGTTGGAGGAGATCCCCAACGTCCACCAACTCACCACACCAAAGAGTCACGCTGACTTTCTTTGTTCTCTTAAAAGGCGTGGACGGTCGCATGGATGCTCGCGGGCTTCTCGGTCTGGAGCACAACGTACACATTCTGGCGGACCCGCGCATACCGATTCTTCGAGCAAGATGTCGAGAAGCCAGTAGGCACCCCGAACGCAAAGCGAGTCCGAGTCCAATCCTCGCCAGCCTTATCCTCCCCCTTGAGAGCCCTGGGCGATATCTTGGGCGCAGAGAGCGCCGAATCCCGCGCCCACCCTGACAAGACACGGGATGTGTGGGAGCTTCACCTGTGGGACCCTCAGCCGGCCTCTCTGCAGCTTCTCTGCCTGTTCAGCCCGGTACATTTGCTCATCTACATGCTCGCCCTCCCGCTTGCTCCTCTGGACCCTCGCCCGAGCGTGACCGTGTTTAAGTGTCTCGTCGAGCAGGTCGCACTTTCGGCTCTGTTGCTTGCCTTGGAGTCCAAGTTCTCACAGCAGAACAAGGACTCGTCCTACGTCCAGAAGGAGGTCATGCGAGAATACGACATCAAATATGTGCACCCTCGTCTCCACCCTGTGGTCAGAGATGTTGGTACGCAGTGTGGAGAGGATGAAGACGGCTACGAGCTAGAATTCGTCGAGACCGGCACGCCAAGTACCTTGATCAAGCGTCGCTTCCAGACAAATCCCAATCCGAACTACATGGCCCATATTGACCCGGACAGCGTCGGGCGTACACCTCCTGGCCGGTCACAAAGCCCTTCGGTGATCATGGCTACCACCCCCATCAACAACAGACCTAGGCAGCCTGAACTGTTTGCCTCGATTCATAAACCTCGCCCATCGCCCCTGCGACAGAGTCTGCCGGCTTCCAGCGTCCGCACTCTATCTCCCGAAAAGTCCGCGGTATCGAACGCATCGACCAACACGGGTGCCACCTATGGTGGGAACCTTGGCATCTTCAGCCACTCGCAATCGCCTCTCAAGAAGGCTGCCAGTATCAACGACATACGTGGGGATACCTTCTCGTCACCGCGAAACTCTCGAGAGATGGCGGCCATGGAGCAGAGAGATCTAGCCGAGCGCATGATCCGCAAGAGCAGTCCAGTGAAGGAGAATAGGCGCAGCGGGCTGTCGTCCAGCATTAGTTATAACGGCGTCGCCTCCCCGGAGTCAGAGTCGAGCCCAAACTTCTTCGCAAACATGGGCAGACATCGAAGTCGATATGAGAGATTCCCTTCCAGATTCTAGAGGGACTATACGTGCAGAGGGGGGCTGGGACATATTGCATCCTACGGCGTTGCATTCATCAGGGTAGGAACGCATGGAAAGGCGAATGCGGTACGGCGTCAATGGCCAGGTATTTTTTGTTTGTTTTGCATGACTTGTTTTGAGCTCATGGCACTGAGGATGGACATATTGGAATGCATACTCAATTTGATCAACACTCGATTTTGATGGGAACGACTGTATGAGAACTTGGTGAAGGCGACGCCGTCCCGTATTTCCAACACAATCCATCCTAGGTGCCCAGAATGGAAGTTGCGATCTGAGCGCTCACAGGGCAAGTAAATAACATTTTTCTTGTGCTTCTCCTTGAGTTTCCTTCAGTCGGCGATGTACACAGCCACGTCCGTCCAACTGCTTTTCTTTCATGTATCAGCATATATTTCTTCTTCTTCTTTCCCCCACGAGTATTCTTTTCATACGCATCTCTCATCAACCTAAATAGTATCCTCAACCATGCCCTTTAGCACGACGAATCGTTCCGCATCAACACAAAAGAATCGTCGGCGGTCATCTTCTCTTGTCAGCGCATTCAAGAAACTCCTCCCAGAGAATAAACCTGAGCGAGGCGGCACCCTGCGCAAACATGGCTTCCACCATTCCCACTCTCCCGACGAGTGCCCCATTCCAACCAGCCTGTCCAGCCCCTCCGTCTCCCAAGCCAGCCGTAGGCCCAACCCGCCAGAGAGGCTCGTCCGCTGGAACACCGCCCTCAGCGCCCCACCGCTGCCGGCCACGGCGGCTCCGTCCAGCAGCTCTGCGTCCCCCAGCACGCGGTCCACACAGCTCTATCTCGAACGCCGCGAGAAGCGCCGGCAGCGGCACTCCCTGAAGGAGTCGGGCGATTTCCTCGGCGTGCAGGGGATCAACCCGTCGACGGGCGAGATGGATGTGCTCACGCCGTCGACCAGCTCTGCCAGCTCGCCGTTCACGCCGCTGGCCAGGATGGTCCAGAGCAAGCGGGACGCGTACGAGAGCGCGAGGCGGGCGCTGCGGTCCGAGAAGATGCGGCGGTGGGAGATGGACAAGGAGGCGCTCAAGGCGGAGCGCAGGAGGAAGGTGAGGTGGCGGAGGGGAGGGGAGGGCTGGAGCTCGGCCGTCGAGCCGGACCTGAGCCCTATCGAGGGGAGCAGCGCGGCAACGACGCCGAGGGAGGGCGAGAAGTCGACGGACACCATCGTCAGGACGCCGGTCAGGACTCCTACGAGAATGTCTAGTATGAGCCATGACGGGTCGAGCGATGGGTTTGGGCGGTCTGAAGGCCAGATGGAGGAGGAAGAGGAGGAGGAGGAAGAGGAGGAGCATGAGCATCATAGGGTCGTGGGGGGCACGGATTCGACGTCTCGCGCGACGACCGGGCAGTCTACTTCTCCAGCGACCAGATCTAGCCGCTTCGTCAGGAGAAAGCCAGTTCCTATAGATGCGAAGCTCTGTCGCCGCACGCTATCCACGCAGAAGAGCTACAGCGACCTCATCGCGGTAGACTCCGACTTTGCCCCAGAACCACCTCCAAAGCCTCCCAGAGTCGGTGTAAAACCGGTCGGCTAGCAGCCTGGGCGACAAAGCAGGAGGGCGGCCTCTTCTATCATCACGCCGTCCGACTCCGTATCTGCTGCCGGGCACTCGCATCCCAAACCGATCCCCCATGATACAAGCTCAAGCTGGAGCAGGCGGAGTGAGAGCGCACAGGAACTTGACTCTGATTCTTCACGGCCTGGTCTATCAACTACTCGACAGCGGTCGCGATCTTCCGCGCCCGACACCAGATCAGGGACGAGGCCCGAGAGATACCTCGGCACCCCTCGTGCTCCCACAGATAGCAAGATGACGAGAGAGCCGGAGGGCCCCTATGACACGCCATCGGGCTGGGGTCGTCGTCCCCATGGACATATCGGTCCAAAGTCCACACATCCACCCTCGTCTGTTTCGCCCCGCGGTGGGCCGGCACCCAGCCAGGGCAGCGGCGTCACCACCTTCAGAGGAAAAGAATACCACGGACCTAGGAACGGCAGTGAAGGCAAGATCTGCCTGCACACCCACCATCACCACTATTGGATCATCTCCGACTCCGACAAGCTGCAGCAGGCTATACCAAAACTCCGGTCTTCGCGGGAGCGCGTGCCTCTCCAGGGGGCGGATCAGAGCAGCAGCAGGTTTGATGGCCAGATGGACTCGTGGCCGAGCGAGGGTGAGGTCGAGGCGCTGGCTGAGTCTCGTCGGCCTCCTTCTCGTGACACGAACCGTCGGTATTTCATAGCTGCGTGAGGTGTTGGGGGGGAGGAGGAAAGGGGGGGGGTTGGGGTTCAGCCCCTTGCTCGAGAGTATTTATTATACCGCTATCAATAAGAGATGGGAGACATCCTGCACCGAGACTTTGACGGAGCTGCAGGTCGCGTCTTGGGTGCTCAAGTAATATCAGTTTAAAAAAAAAATAAAAAAAATAAAAAAAAGTACGTATTTTCTAGACTTGATTAACCGAGGGCCTGATGCTTGGAGAGTAAGTTTTCTTTCTATATGATTTGCTAATTCCAAATCTTCAGCACATGCGACCATAGGTAGTGGAAAACTTGGGATTCCGTCTGCTCTCCCCTAAATAAGCCACTAACCGCCGGATTAGTAGTTAAGTGGGTGACCATTAGCGAATACCCGGTGTTGCATGTTTTTGCCTCCTTTTTTTTTTTTTTTTGTTTCTCATTTCAGACTTACAATTAATTACCAGTGGAAATTATCTATATATCGTGTTCGTCAGGCTCATACTGTATGACAAGTTTGATGTGGTTTACTCTTTTCACTTTCTGAAGAGTCCGTCGAAGTTGCGCGTATGAAAATGGTTACATGGGCAAAGAACTATAAGGGGTCATCATATTCACTTTTGACTACTAAGAGATCATGATTTGAGACATTGCAAATCTGAAGACCGTATAGCATTGGTTGCTGATTCAGTGTGGGAGGAGACAGGTCTAACTAGGTCGCAACTGTATGTACGCCCAACATTGTGCATCAGAGACCTAATCTACCACCTCCTCTCTAGGCAAAGATGCGGAGGCCAAAGTCGGCGGGGTCATTGAACCGCAGGCCCTTGTCCAAGGCGGAGATGCTCGCCAGCTCCTCGGCCGTGAGGTCGAAGTCGGTGGAGTCGAGGTTCTGGGCCAGCCTCTCCTTGTTGCTCTTGGGGATGACGATGATGTCGCGCTGTGTGGCCCAGCGGAGCAGGACCTGGGCGGGGGTCTTGCCGTGCTTCTTGGCGACGGCGGCGACGGTCTCGTTCTCGAACAAGGGGCCGACCTCCAGGGCGCGCTTGTTCTTGAGCTCGAGGAAGCTCTGCGGGCCGAAGGAGCTGTAGGCGGTCACCGCGATGTCGTTCTCCTGGCACATCTCGATCAGGCCCGGCTGCACGAGGTACGGGTGGTGCTCGACCTGGTTGACGGCGGGCTTGATCTTGGCGTAGCGGAGCACGTCGTAGAGCAGGCTTGCGTTGAAGTTGGCCACACCGATGGAGCGGAGGATGCCCTTGGGGTTGTCCTTGGTGATGACAAGCGACTCGAGGGCCTGCCAGGTCTCCTGAATTGGTACGGGGGCCTGCGGGGCGACGTTCTTCTGGGCAACGTCGGACCAGAAGCTTAGGAAGAGGAGGGACATGTTAGCACACTACCTCTTTTTTTTCTTTCTTTTTTTTTTAGAAACTTTTCCCTGTTGTCCCAGGTTGAGCAGAGAGTGAGTGGGTGGATTGCTGTTCTGACTTACCATGGGTACTTCAGCTCGCTCATGGGGAAGTGTTGTTGAGCGATGGGGAAGTGGATGAGATACTATATGTGTGTGTGTGCGCGCGCGACGTCAGAATGTCGTCTTGAGCTGGAGGATACAGAGGAGGAGGGGGGACCGCATAGGTTGTCCTGCTCACCGAGTCCAGGTAGTCAACACCCCAGTTGTTGTTCTCAAAGGCCGCCATCTCGAGGACGTGGGGCTTGGCGTGGTAGTTGTTCCACAGCTTCGACGTGATGAAGAGCTCCTCGCGCTTGCAGACGCCCTCGCCCAGGGCCCTGCGCACACCCTCGCCCGCCTCGGCCGAGTTCTGGTAGTCGTGCGCACCGTCGATGTGGCGGTAGCCGAGCTTGATGGCGTTGTAGACGCTGTCGGCGGCATTCTCCCTAGGGACCTTCCAGATGCCGAAACCCACGAGGGGCATGTCGTAGCCAGAGGAGAGCTTGATAGACTTGGTCATCCTGGCTGCTGTTGATGTTGCGTAGGATCTTGCAAATGGTGTGGTTGTGAACTGTCGAAGGGCGTTTCGAAGAAGCATTGGGAAGATGAAAATGGGAGGAGAATTAGGAAATTGCCCCTCACGCTTGGCGGCAGCGGTTCGGCTTGCAGCTACAGCAGGAACGGAGACGTAACGCCCTCTTGCTGGAGAAAGTGATCGCAGGTGGTTGGTAGGTGACACAAAAATTGTCTTGACTGGCCATGGAGGTTCTCAAAATCAAATACCACCATGTTACCTAGTACATCCTCCTGCATCGCGTCGGTCTTCTCTTGTACGTCCGTCGTAGAAGCTGCCTGTACTACATACAATACACTGTGCAGTACAGTACAGGAATGACGTCGTATCGAGCCCCTCCTATCCCTGCAGTGCCTGCCTATCTACAAGCATACCACACAATATGGTAGGTACTATGCACTGCATCATGTACAACAAGACGATAAATCACCCGGTAGTTTTTTGTCGCTGCCATTGGATGAGAGGGTGGCACTTGTCATCACAGCCGCGCCAACCATCGATGAGCACCGCATAAGCCACTATGTGCGATGGCACTCGGCCAAATGGAGCCCGAGTTGGACTAGCTACACAGTGTTTGGGGGGGATTTTTCTCGACTGGGCGTTGTCTACAGGTGGATCGTTCAAGCCTATGCCACATGCCTTTTGGTGATGAGCATCTGGTGGTGAATTGTGTTGTGTGGCTATTCCCAAAGGACGAGACGCCGGCGCCGATGACGACGTGCTTTCTTCTCAAATAAGAGCGGGCGCCTGTTGCGAGGGTGGTTCACGACGGGACGGCCATCTTCATCTTGGTGATGCCAATCTCTGAGCTCTTGAGCCACTGCCCACTAGAGTTCTGGCGGAAGCACAACAGCTTCCCGTCATCTCCGACACACCCGAGGATCTGACCGTCATCGTCGAACCCCACCCGCCACATCGGTGACCTGTGGTTCTCTAGACTCGAGAGGATGGAGACGTAGTGAGGGATGTGGCCGGCCTGATTCTTCCTCCGGTCGCTCTCGGACGATGGATGGTGCACGCCCTGGCTGATGCCCGAGGGATGATGTGGTGGTGCTTGGCCCCTAGAACCGCCGCCGCCACCACCACCACCTCTCGCAGGCCCGTCCGGGTGAGAACTGTTCTTGACGAGATCACCTGAGGACCAGGTCCTGCCATCCGCCCTGTCGTACGGGGTATCCAGCCGCACGACCCTCACGTACCCGTCCATACACGCCGAGGCGATGATGTCGTAGCCCCTAAAGTTGCCCGGCGCCCACGCCACATCCCTCACCAGGTTTCGGTGGCCGGGGATGACGGCGGCCTCATAGAACTCCTTCTTGGTCGAGGGCACGCCGTACGCGTGGATGACGACGTCGCGGGTGCGGTAGATCTTGACGGCGTTCATGGCAGCGACCACCAGGCCCAGGGTGTCGGTGGGCATGCCGGCGCGCAGGGCGGTATAGCACGGGTCCGGGTTAGGGTCGAAGCGCACGCGGAAGCTCGTCTCGACGCCGCGGTCCGGCCGCTCGCAAACCGAGAACTCGTCCGTCTGCATCCAGTCGGCCAGGTTCTCGGACATGTCGTTCTCGTAGACGGTGAGCTGGCCGTCGGCGGCGAGGAGGGCCAGGTGGGTCTGGCGCGTCTCCTCGTTGTGGCGCAGCGAGAAGGACCGGTAGGGGGCGCGCGGCGAGCGATGGTCAAACGCCGCCTTGGCATTGTCCTTGGACCGGCTGCCGAAGCGGCGCCCTGGGGCTGCAGAGGGGTCCTCGGCCCAGAGCTTGAAGCGGCCTTCTATGCCCAGAGAGGCGACGAGGTTGGGATAGACGGTGGGTGGCAGCCATTGGAGCTTGAGGGGAAGGCGGTCAGCAGGAGGACGCGCGCGTGTGTACAGTAGCCCTGAGGAGGAGGAAGAGGAGGAGGAAGAGGAGGAGGAAGAGGAGGAGGAGGAGGAGGAGGCGTAGGCGTAGGAGTAGACTCACCTCGAGAACTTCCCCTCCGTGAGCAGTCCATGTGTCACATAGCCTCCATACGCCGTCCTTGTGCCGGTTAAAGACCCTGATCTTGCCGTCGACTGAGCCGGTTGCGCAACTATCACCGTAGCTGTTGAATGCGACAGCCTGCACCAGATCCTGGTGGCCATGTTTCATGACCAGCTCAAACGGAGCCCTCTCCTCCATCATAGGAGGTGGTGCTAAAGGTGGAGGCATTTTCTTTTATATTAAGATCAAGAGACTTGAGCTTGGATGAACTTTGGGCAGTGAGCTGGGATCTAGTTTCTCACTGTGTCAAGCCTCTCAATTGCTACTCACTTGGCTAGATTTAGGCTTCAAACCTGCTGCTAGGATAGAGGAAGTGGTCCGTGCGCCTTCTCTGGAGCGGGATGGCAGGTCCATTTGGCAAGTGCCCAGGACAGAACAAGCCGAGAACCCAAGTCTTTGTGCTGTGACAAAACTGCCTCTTCCATTCGGCTGCTGTTCTCTCGGACAGGTAATCTCATTTTGCCTGCAGTGGAGTCGAAATTATGATAAAACTTTGTGAATATGACTCTCAGCAATAAGGAAGTAAAATGATATGAAGTAATGCTTTCTGGGTAAAAGTATTTTTTATGTAAGCTGGCCTGCAATTCTCAGCAGAGTCTATGGAATTGACTGAATCAAATAAAAATAAACAAACACCTACATGATATGGAGTAATGAGGAAAAGACCACAATTCTGATGATGTCCTCTTTTTTTTTTTGCTGTCTCACATGTCAGGACCTGTCAACAGCTGGGGCTGAAGAAATGGGTCCCCCACGGGTCCCACTTGTATGTACTTTGGGGGATTGGAGGAGGGGGGGGGGGGACATCCTCAATTCTACATGGCATATACTCAGTCAGTAGCAGCCCAAATTCTCATCATGGCCCTGTAAGTAGACGAAGGCTGGAAATTTTATGGCCTCAGGAGGATGATTGATCTCTTGCACAAGACCTCCTGTGCCTACTTATCATTCGCAACTCTGGTTTTACTTTATACATACACATCTATCTCGGGACTGATGTTCTCTTTCTCTTCTTTACTAGTACTCATCCCCTGTCCTGAACCTTCTGTTCCTGAATGCTGCTCCCCTAATCCCTGCCCTGGCTCCCTGTCCCCCCCCCCCCTGTGAAGGGAGTGGGGCAGTGTGGGGAGCTATGTACAGGGACTATGTAGACAGCTTCGTCACCTGCCTCAAAAAAAAAAAGAAGAAGCAACGTAGCCAGAATTTGGTATGATATCGCTAAAACTACAGGCATATGGCCACGTCCTCTCCTATGCAAAGCCATACCTGTGGAGACATGCACTGATGTTGAATAATATTAGTCAAACATTTTCCTGGGCTTTTCAGAATTGTCATGTCTACTACTGTGCCTGCTGCTGGCAGCCAGTGCAAGCACTGCAAAACAAGCATGTACTAGATATGAGCCCCATGACTGCTAACCAACACGTACATATACACATTAGTAGCAGTGCCACGTCTTTTGTTCATCCATATTGACTGAGCCCAGGTAGCTTGGATCACTGGCAGCCTTACTAGCATCCCAAAACAAGATCGATGGAGTGGTTGGGAAACTTTCCTGCTACTACTCTTGAAAAACATTTTGGCCCCAGACCTTAGACTTTTGCAAAACAGATCCCTCCATTTCAACATCTCTTTTGGGGGTTCATGAAGGTGTACATTCTCTAGCAAATGCGTGTTCATGGGACACCCCAATTCCCTGGGTTGGTGGGGCAGGGATAGTACACAGACCAAACAGCCCACTTCCAGGGTCTGAGACCCCAAAGATACATACGTAATTCTCAACCGCCCCCAGAACTTGAACCCTCTCTCTCTCTCTCTGAAACTTTTCTCCTTCGCGACAACCACAACCCAATTGACCATTACCACTATCGCAGCCCACCCCCCAACTGCCTATCGACGAGTACACCGACACCACTGGCACCACCAGCACCACCCTCGCCGTCAAGATGGCCCCTGGTGAGCTCTCCAGCCGGGAGTTCCCCATCCTGGCTGCTGTCGTCGCCATCTCCATCCTCCTCCTCTCTCGCGCCCTGCAGGGCGGCGAGCCCATCTACACCTCCCTGGCCCTCTCAGGACTTGCCTTTGCGGCAACCTACTACCTCATAGTCCGCACGGCCTCCAGCTTTCTCAAGGCTGGCCTCAGGGGCACTGACATGTCCAAGAGGACCAAGAAGGAGATCCCCGAGTGTGTGGGCGCCATCTGCGCCATTGTCTACCTGCTCATCGTCATGATCTTTATCCCCTTCGCCTTCTACCAGGACATTGTGGCTGCCACAAGTGGTGGTGGCAACAGAGATGTTGTCATCGAGGTCGAGCATGTCAACCAGGGGCGCTTCCTGCACTGGTTCCCACACAACAAGGCAAGCAAAAGAAAAACCCCCTACTTGTCCTCTTCTTCGCATCACAGGCCTGCCAGCTTGTGCTCCTTGTCCTGTGGTTTGCTAACCTTGTGCCTCCTGTAACCAGCTTGCATCCTACCTCTCCGCTGTCCTCTCCCTCCAGTCTATCACCATCCTCGGCATTGGTGACGATGTCTTTGACCTCCGCTGGCGACACAAGTTCTTCATCCCCTCCATCGCAGCCATCCCTCTTTTGACGGTCTACTATGTGGATTTTGGCATCACTTCTGTTGTGGTCCCCAACTTCCTACAAAAGATACTCGGGGCAGAACTGGTGCATCTGGGTTGGGCTTACTATGTCTACATGGGGGCTCTGGCCATCTTCTGTCCAAACTCCATCAACATCCTCGCTGGCATCAACGGGATTGAGGTCATGCAGTCCATCGTCATTGCGCTGCTCCTCATCCTCAACGACAGCCTCTACCTGATGACGACATACCCCCACCCTGCAACCGACAGCCACCTCTTCAGCCTCTCCTTCCTGCTGCCCTTCCTGGGTGTGAGCCTGGCTCTGTTCTGGCACAACAAGTACCCTGCCAAGGTTTTTGTCGGAGATACCTACTGCTACTTCGCCGGCATGGTCTTTATAGTCGTCAGCATATTGGGCCATTTCAGCAAGACCCTCATCCTCCTGCTCGTCCCGCAGATCTTCAACTTTGTCTATTCGGTTCCGCAGCTCTTCCACCTGATCCCGTGCCCCCGCCACCGCCTGCCCAAGTACAACGCCCACCGCGATACCCTCGAGCCGAGCATGGTCCAGTGGACGCCGGAGAAGCAGCCTCGGGCCTATGCAGCGCCCTGCCTCCGCCTACTGGGAAAGTTGCGCCTCCTCAAGGTCGTCTATCGCCAGGACGAGAATGGCAACGAGATCTTTGACCAGACCAGCAACATGACCATCATCAACCTGTGGCTCGTCACCCGAAGCCCCATGCACGAGAGCCGCCTGGCCTGGGAACTGTCTGCCATGCAGTTCCTCGTCGGGCTCATCGGTCTCGTCGTTCGCCACAAGATGGCCCTCTTTCTCTTCAGGGAAGATAACCTAGGCCTCGGTAGCACATCGGTCTAGGTTCACAACGTTCAAGGGCAGCTCATAGAGGGGACATTTCTATTTCCTCCCCCTTTCCCTTTTGACACTCGCTCATGGAATTCCACCATGATAGTAGTGCACTGTCTGTGTGCTCTCCGAGCGTGATGGGGGGGGGGGTGGACTTTTCAACCACTCTCAATCTGAAGAATTGTGACGGGAGGATCATATGGGTTTCGCCAAGCATACCTCTCTCAACGACATCTAGACCCGGTAAACAGAGAGGTTTCTCTAGACCCCGCGCATATTTGGTTGGTTTCCTTTGGGTTTGGCTGGCGTTCTGGCAAAAGGGGTAGGGAAAGATACCACTCGGCGCCTTTTTTTCTTTTTTCTTTTTTTTCTTTTCCCCCAAAACAGATTTTCTCATGTTGGCGGTTCTTGTGTGATGGATTCACATTGATACCCTGTACATATCGAAGATAAGTCTGGTGGTGGTGCATCGAAGGATATGGGGGAATTCTTCCCGACATGGAGAAGAGCCATGAAAATACAGAGGCCTCAAAAGGCCTACATTTGTTTCTACAGGTTTCGTACGACGAAGAGTTCGCCATGATTGATGATGAGCTCTACACTTGGTCCACCGTTTTATGAGAATAATGCCTTAGTCCTTGAAAGTAAAATTCGGACAGCTATTTCTTGTCTCAGCAAAGATTGCGCAAGACACCCAACTCTTAAAGAAAGGCGTGGAAGATGAAGAGGTGGGAAGCAGCGAGGCTGGATAGTTTTATTCTCTTCCATGATTTCACATGGTCTCTCTCGAATTGCATCTAGAATACAATCCATTGCCGTCTTCTCGACACACAAAAGTTTGGGGACCGTCAGGCCCGGGAATCTCTTCATCACCCATCATAAGGCATAGATAGATGCCCATAGGACCCCCTTCCCCCCAAAGCCCATCCCAGTCCGGTATCTGCCTCGTTCCAAATAGTACCCCATCCGTCACACGACAGCCCAAAAAGACGAAAAAGAAGAAAGAAAGAAAGAAAGACAGGGACGTCAGACCAGTTAAAGTATAGGCGGTCGCTGTAGATTCTGGAAAGAAAGAAGTTGCTCGAGCGGCCGCGGCCACGTTCGATACGTCGTATGACCTGTTCGTTCTGTACCAATCAACGCCTGTGTGCCAGCCGCCTTGAAGAAGAGTGTCCCACCCTCCTAAATATATATATATATATATATATATATATAAAGAATGCATTTTGAGTTCTTGCCTCACCACCAGAAAATCGATACCTGGACAGATCACAAAGTAAAAGCGTTGCTGAGCCGAACGAACGCCCCTACTGCCGCATTACAATACATAAGGAAAAGTCAAAATGATAATTGGATTCAGACCCTGCCGCACCCGAAACACATTCAAGACACGCCGAATGGTCGACCGAGCTCTGTAAGGCGCTTGTGTAGGTATAAGTAGATCCGTGTCGCAAAGAGACCTCGTTTGTCCGAGCCCCAAAAGCGAGCCCGGATTTCACCATCTTTTGTGGATGATGTACACCTCGCAAGGGTCGGCGTGCTGCTGGGCAAAGGCGCATTTTGACACACGTTGGGCCTATTCCGCGCTTGTGGCCTCTGCCCGGTTTGACGTGTCCCTGACTTCGTGGTCGCCATTGGTTGTGTGATTCGTGTAAGCCTTGGTCGTGTTCTCCAGGATGGAAGCCGATTTCAAGGGGTGAATAGAGTCTGCAGGTCCCTTCGCGGTCGCAGCCGCCTTGTTCGCCTTGTTCTTGTATTCGCTCAAGCTCATCTTCTTCTTGATAGGGCTTGGGGTGGCAGCAACTCCATTGACTGCTGGAGGTGCGAAGGGACTCGCAAGGTTCATGGCAGAGAATGGCGAGTGCACCATTGAGCCATGAGAAGAGACCGGCGTGGAGATTGCCGCAGCGGAGGGAGGGCTTGTAAATATTGGGACAGGCGGCATCTGAACGCGCAATTCGGGCGACTTGTTGACCTTGATAGGACTTGTTGAACCGGTGTCGTTGTTTTGCGGTAGACACGTGTCGTCGGGATTGGTGATGGAGTCCGCGTCGGGCATAGGGGTGTCGTCTCCAGCCGAGGTAGGTGATGACAGGGAGGTCTGTTTGAGCACACTTGTTGGTGAGCCCTGAGAACTCTTTGTCGTCACTGGCGTGTCCAGATCCATCGCACTACTTGGCTCTGGGCGCAAGGAGGCAACTCTTTGCTTTTGGAGCATTAATCTCGTTGTCAGGGAGATAATCCTCCTCTGCGGTGGACGAGGCTGGACTGACGGCTCGAACGGGAATTTGACGGCCACGGCTTCTGTTTGCACGGCGGCATCGCAGTAGGAACACAGGGCGGGCGACGGGCTGCGACGCGAGACCGACACAACAGAAGGGTGTCGCACCACGGCAGTTGGAATCGTATCCGCCAAAGCACGCGATGCGACGCTCGCTGGTGAGGCTGCCTTGCTGCGCGAGGTTCCTGCGTCGGTGTTGCGACGCTCGTCTGTCCCATTGATCCTTTCAGACGCGTGACTGGTACTGCTGCGGTTCTTGGATCTTGACGCATTCGAGAGCGCTGCCGACGCATCGACGCTCTTCTTCTTCTTTCGCGGTAGTTGCTCCTCTTGCGCTGACTTCTGGAACAAGTTCTCGGCTATTTGCACCTTTCTCTTGTCGCGGTTCGTCGGTTCTGTCAGTATCCCGAGCGTATCGAACGATCCCAGTCGTGCCGGGGTTCTGTCCCGGCTTGGAGGCTTGCTTCGTGAGGACTCTGCGGAAGAATGATGGTCATGGTCTGGCACTTCATCGAGGTGGCCTTCGCTGGCTGCCCGGCTATTGGTCGCTTGGCCGGTGCTGGTCGGGGAGATGGTGTGCGCTTTCGACTTTGCTCGCTTCCGCTTGGGTCCGTTTGGTCTGTGCTGCTGCGACTTGTCGTGGTATGGGCGGTCGAAACGGGCAAAAGCACAATTACTGCCGAGGTCACATGCACATCCTCCGTACTCCATCGTGACGGAGGTGATAGACTGGGAGAGGGCATCATACTCCGACTGCTCCATGTCCGCGACCACGTCCGCGGCGGAGTGCTCGTTAGCCTCTTCGCCGCTGAGATTGAGGAGGCGCTCTAGGCGTGCCCGATAAGGTGGTAGAAGGGAGATGTCCCAGCCAACAGTGACCTCTTCGTTCGCTTCAATGGACCGCTCGCTCACCAGCCAAAAATGCCAGTCGGAGTCGTCGGACAGATATGTGAGCAGCCGGGCGTTCGGCCGGCAAGATCGGCGGACATAGCGGGCATTGGATCCTTCTCTCCTCGTGTCGATGTATAGAGGAATGTTTGATGGGAAGAAGACGAAAGGCAAGGGTGCGCTGAGTTCCTTGTAGCGATTGTTCGGGTCGTCACAGTAGTCTTTCTGCAGGCCCACGAGACCATTCAATTCGATCATCGGAATGTGCTGGTCAACAGGCGATGATGTGACAAGGTGCGGCATGGACAGCACAGCATCTTTGGACACATGCAGCTCTCTCTTCTCCACACGCAGGGGAGGCTGGAGTGGGGAAGGAGTCTTCCTCTGCACAACTTCGTTGAACTCTGCCCTTGTATCTTGCCGAAACATAGCAGCACCCTCTGGCCTCGACCATAATGACATGCGGTCTGTGGTCTTGAGAGTAGCTATGGTATTGGTATCAACAATCTCGACAGGATCATCGAAGAGGGCAAGAAATCGAGGGGTGTAGGCCGAGAATTCGAAGTCCGCGAGGACATCTGGAGGAGTTGTCGCGGGGCTTAAAGGATGGCCGTGATGGTTGGCTTTCGGTGCCGAGTGTGAAGGGCTGCGCCTGGTGGATGCCGGTGCTGCACTGACAGAATGACTAGACTTGTGGGAGGTCTTCGCTTTCTTCGCAGGCGGGTGGTCAGGTGGACTGCCGTGCTTGTAGCTATCGGTACCCAGATGGCCGTTCAGGTGTAGATCGTTGGGTTTGATCTTCTTCTTGTGGGATTTAGATGGCGGCTTCTTGGCCTTTTTGTCGTGTATTTCGCAGTCGAGGGGTTGAATACCCAGCTTGACTTGCATCATCCGCTCGACGGCTTTTCTCTTGTCCAGTTCTCGGGGCTCGCAATCTGCACACGAGTGACGGAACTCCTCTTCTAGTGCTTCGGTCTCGCGCCCTGGGTAGTAGCACGCGATGTGCTGCCATGTTTTGCACTCTTCACAGAAGATTGTGTTTCCGTCATCGCCGGAGAAGTCGCAGATGCACTGGATGGAGTCTTCTTCCTTCTTGGGCTTGACCTTCAGAGTCGCGTCCTTGGAGGATGGCTTGTCGAGAGGATAGACAGGCAGAGAGGAAGGCGCGGGTAGCGTCGACGGCGTTGCCAGGTTGTCTGTCATACTCTTTTTGAGCCTCACGATGGGCGTGAAGGTCGGATCGATTGGGAGTTCAATGATTATGTGTGCGTTGCGGAGGGCATGACGGAGGACGACCAGACGCGAAGGACTGCGGTGGTGTAGAGGAAGAAGGGTCGAGAAATCGATGGCCGGCACAATGACTGCTTGCGGAAATGAACTCGACAAGACGTGCTCGAGGCAAGAACCAGCCGAGCGACGCGATCGCGAACCAGACCAGGCCAGTCGAGGTCCTAGAACGGGGTAATTGTAAGCGTCGGAGAGAGAGAGAGAGTACACCACCGACGTCGCAGATGGGAGAGTTGTTGAGGTCCTGGGCGGAATGGGACGACGGGTAGGGTCCAAGGTCCGTTGTAGTCTTGATCGAGATCGAAATAGCGGAAATCGAATCGCCCTTCAAGAAGACGTCCTACGGGAGGGGTTCGCACAGGAGGCAAAGACGGCGGATTCGAGGTTTTGGAGGGTCGGGACGAGGAGAGAGGATGGAGCGTGAGATGCGCCTCGAGGAACAAAGACGGTCGAAGGAGTCGGACAAGGGAGAAAGTATGAACAGATCATGAATTCGAGTCATTCATGCAAACTCGGAGAAGGGGGAGAGAGAGGCTGGGCCGCGTTGGGGGAGGATGATTGTCGAAGGACAAGCAGAGAGGAAGGTTGGGGGAGAGGAAGAAGAGTGTGTGAATGGACAAGAGGGGGGCGACAACACAGGGAGATTGAGAGATCGAAGAAAGACCTGACCAACCTGACCAAACCTAGGAAGTGCGCCGCAGGAGGAGCATGGGCGCGACCTGCAGGTGCGCCTTTTGGAAGGGGGAGAGCAGAGGGGAAGGGGGAGAGCAGAGGGGAAGGGGGAGGGGGGGGGTTCCTCTGGTTCCCAGTGCCGGTTCAGAAGGCCAATGAGACCTGTGGGCGCCTATGCGCTAGTTCTCCTCCAGGCTTCAGGGCTGTGCCGGGACCTGCTGGGAGAATGCCTGCCAGGGTGCACCACAATGTACCGCAGGTGGTGGGAAAAGGGCAGAGTGCTGTTTGAGTCGAGACGCCCGCCCATATTCTGGGGTCCTCATCAGGTCTCCATATCCGTGGATTGCACTGGGCTTCTTCCTGGCCCAACAACAGCGACCTTTCAGTTGGTTGTTGATGGGGGCGAAAGTGGAAGAGAGGGGAAGATGAGAAAAAGTGGTTGGAAAAGCTGATGTCTTCCTTTTTTTCCTTTTCTTTTCCTGTGTGATGAAACTCCTTGTTTGGAACTCAACCTGTAGTGATGACAATGTCCAGGTCCAGTCTTGTCAGCATGCAGTAGTAAAGTGGAAACGTCATAAAACTGAGATACGATGCAGATGATATGGATGAAGATGAGGTATTGTGATATAGTAAAGTAGGTATAACAGAGATATTGTTGGATATCATGATGGCGATGATGTTTGATTGATGTTGGCGATGTTGGCGGGCAGCAAGATTGTGATGGATAGCAAATGTTTAATGAAGGGCGACCGAGCCTGAGAGCAGTGGGCAAGAATAAGGTTTGTTTGTGAGTGGCCGCCTGACCTGACCTGACCTGACCTGACCTGGGTGGGAGAAACCAGGATAGATCATGTGCGGAATCAGGGCACAGGTGAGAGAGAGGGAGGGAGGGAGGGAGAAAATCGGAGATGGGAAGGGGGAAAGGGCAGCGGGCAGGTGGCAGGTTGTCCTCAAGTCTAAGGTGATGGAAAAAGAAGGACCCTCCCCCGAAATCCCTCCCAGCCCCCCCCAGGAGCGAGGGGAGCGTGCCACCTGCCTGGCTGCCTGGCCTGGGTCTAATCCCCGAGCCTGATGGCGACATCTTTGTGCTACGAAGATCTGCGGATTCGATCGACTCCAGGTTGACCGTGCACCCCCCCCCAAAGCTTGCCCCCTCTCAACTGTTCAATCAATGTGTATCCAACACGTCGTAGAACCATAGATGTTTTTTTGCTTCTCGAGAGCACAGGTTTCAATGACGGGAGGACAAATTAAAATTTCGTTCAGTGCCAGTAGCAGCCCCAACAACGCCTAGCCCTTTGGGCGCAAGGACTTGGTGCGTGCCAAGAGGACTCGGGCTCAAATTTGGAAACTGACGGTGCAGGACCTCTCACACTTTGTGCCAGGGGGAGGGCCAAGAATGGGCAGGGGTGGCCCATGCCAAGTTATGACTCCAACGCGTCGCATGAGCAAGATGCAGTGACAAAGAGTGATGAGCCTTACACAATGCTACTAAGACACAAGTACAGGATACCCTTGGTCTCAGATTCATACGCTATCATCAATACGTCTAGAGCAACGCTATTGGGGTACCGGGTACTCCGCACGACAGGGGTGGGCGTCCTGCACGGAGGATTAGCTGATGCAGCCAGCTGCGACCCATCGCACGGCGCTGACGCTTATCTGCCGTGGTGCCAAGGTGCGCTCCAATCATAATTGGAGAGACGGAGACGGCACGACGGGGCCAAATCTTGCTTCCCTGTCGCTGCGGTACGTAGTACGAAAATACGGAACATCTTCGTCATCCCTGTCCACCGGAGACGGTCCACTGCGAGAAAAACGGAGCAGTCATTCCTTAGTCATCATCTTAGCCCCTAACCCTTTACTCTACCAGTAACAAAATCGCTACTTCCAGCACCACAATAGTACATACAGTACGTACACGGACTGGTAGTACGGTGGGTGGTGACCCCTGCTCCAGTGATTCATCTCCACCATGACGGCGGTACGTACAGCTGGCACGCCTCAAGCAATCTGCATATGTACAACGCAACCTCGTCCTCCATCGTGAAGAGAATGGTGAAGGGGTTTCACGTCTATCTGGGCGCATTAGACGTTGGTCCTGGACCGAACACACAATAGCCCATCACCACCCGCCATGGGACTTCTTCAACAGCTCGGTATCCGCCGACCAAATGAATGGGAGCCACCCACCCTTCTCGACCACTTCCTGAGCTCTCCGCTGCACTACCTCATCGCCCATATCTACCACATCCTCATCCTCCTGCGTGGCAGGCCCTTTCGACCACCAAAGGACAAGCGCTCGGTCAGGATCGTCTGCCTCTCAGACACACACGATCTCATCGTGCCCAGTGTGCCCGACGGCGACCTCCTCATCCACGCCGGAGACCTGACCAACGCCGGCACCGTCGAGGATATCCAGCGGCAGATCGACTGGTTGGACTCGTTGCCTCATCGCCACAAGGTTGTTATCGCTGGGAACCATGACAGCTGGTTTGACGTGCGGTCCCGGAGGCTGGAGGACAAAACGAGCGGGAGGCGGGTCGACTTCAGGAGGCTGCACTACCTGCAGAACAGCTCCGTGTCGCTGGACTTTGCAGACGGGAGGAGGCTCAATATCTACGGTGCTGCCGACCTCCCTGCCTGCGGAGGTGATGATGATGAGTTTGCCTTTGAATATCCGCCCCA
Organism: Cryphonectria radicalis; assembly: GCA_014849355.1. Taxonomy (NCBI): domain Eukaryota; kingdom Fungi; phylum Ascomycota; class Sordariomycetes; order Diaporthales; family Cryphonectriaceae; genus Cryphonectria; species Cryphonectria radicalis. The sequence goes on along the minus strand of JACWQW010000003.1, from coordinate 294,751 downwards.
GATCAACCCCTGGGCGGGCCGGATCCCCATAGAGAGCGACGTTCTGGTCACTCACACGCCCCCGCGGTGGCATCGAGATCTAGGCCTGGGCTGTCCTGGACTTCTTGGGGAGGTATGGAGGGTGAGACCCAGACTGCATGTATTTGGCCACGTTCATTGGGGCCGGGGCCAGGAAAGTGTCTACTTTGACGAGTGTCAGAGGGCCTACGAGACCTTCATGTCCACGACGCCTCGGGGGCCTCTCTTGGACTTTTTCCCGAATCGCGACTGGATCACCGCTGCTAAGGTCATTTACTACGGCCTGAACGCGATCCTCTTCAAGTATCTCATGCTGGGTCCCGGATCTAACAATACGAGCCTCATGGTCAACGCGGGCTGTATGAAAGGCAACACGGGTAGGCTTCAGAAGAAAAACACTGCTCAGGTTGTGGCAATCTGATCCTCAAGATCTATATCGCCTTGCATCTTATATCTCCAGCTCATTGTTACGGCAACGACTCGTCAGAAAAAGAAACAGCGGCCTAAGAGAAAAGAAGAAGATGAAAAAAAAAAAGAAAAAGGATATTCATTCGAAAAAAAGAATTATGTAAATGACGTCCACAAAATGAAACCAGATCAAACAAAGAATGCCCCTGCAGCAACACTAGCCATCAGCAGCGCCAGAACGCCCACACCGTTGGGACTGACAGCAGCGCCAGCAGTGAAGGGGCTCGCCGTAGCCTTCGGTTTCCTATACGCGCCCGTGGCCGCCGTCACATTTACCGTCTGCGTCGGATCGAACACCTTTGGCACTGTCAATGTCACTGTCGACTCCCCCTTTTGCCCACAGCGATCGCAGGTCTGCGTGACCGTCGCCAGAGGAATAATGTTGGCCTCCGTGGCCGTTGGGCAGACGGTAATCGTGCTGCAGTACGTAAGGGTCTCGAGCTGCGCGGGGTTGGTGCTGCACACGGTGACGTAGGTGACCGTCGACGTGATTGTCTGCGTGACGGTTGCGTTGGCTGTTGGCGAGCCCTTCCTGCCGAGTGCCGGGGCGGGTTTGGGGGCGGTCGAGTTGGCGCCGTGGATGTTGCCGTACATGGTCAGCAGCGTGTCGCTGGACAAGGCGACACGCGGTGAGAGCAGCGGGCTGCCGAGGATTCCGCCGCAGTACTCGTCGTCGTTGCCGGGACACGCGTGGTCGCAGGCCAGGCGATCTGCCACCGCAAAAGTAGACCCATCAAGAACGTCGGCGCAGTAACATGTCCTTTTTGAGAGAGAATTGGCTCGTCAGCTTGCGTACCCTCTTGTCCTGGAATTTATTTCTACTATGGAATGGACATTGGGGGAGGAAGGGGGAGAGAGAAGAAGAAGAAGAAGAAGAAGAAGAAGAAGAAGATAGGAAGAAAACTTACTGGTCTATGGCACCCGCATACGTGCTCCCTGCGCAGAGCGATGTACACTCCTCCAGGGTCAACGCCGGATCGGTACCCGCCAGGTCGAAAGTGCTGAAGCCCGTGCCAGAGGTGAAGCAGCCTAGGTATGTGAAGGCCCCAATAGTGGCCGGGTTGTGCCTAGGCACTATGCTATCCACCGGTGATGGCGCCGAGGACGAGGCCGCGGTCCCGGTCCCGGTCCCGGTCCCGGTTGATGCAGCATCGGGCGTGGTGGTGGCAGAAGCAGAAGGAAGGGAAGTTGAGCGTCTGATAGACGGTCCACGAGTTACAGAGCCATTCACAGGCACCGAGCTTGCAGTGCTTATGCTGGGGAGGGTTGTTGACGTGGGGCCGGCAGACAGGCTGTAGACGTCGATATAATTGACTTCCCAGTATCTGTTTGAAGAGGAAATGTAAGTAGCCGTCTCTCTCTCTCTCTCTCTCTCTCTCTCTCTCTCTCTCTCTCTTGGTTCGTGGAGAAGGGCAGTCCTAGTAACTCACAAGTCCGTCAAGGCAGATGGGTTGTTTCCGACAAAGTCCTCACAGGTGGCAGCATAGGTGCTACACGATCCAGAACCCCACAGGGCATCTCCATAGTTGCCGCAGAAGTCCTGGAAAGAATCAAGATACTAATCAGCCCCTTGTTTGGTTTTTTTTTATTTATATCTTTCTTCTCTTCTTCTCTTGTTTCTCTCTTTCTCCCCCTTCTCACTTCACTAACGTATTCGATACAGATAAGGGAGAAGGGGAAAAAAAGAAAGAAAGGGGAGGAAGATGCATGCTTACAATGTTCAACACGATGCTCATGTTTGCAAAATGGGTGCTGACATCACAAGAGTCGGTCCCAAACAGAGCCTGAGGCGTGCCCCAGCTGCTCGGGTCGGGCTGCTGGTCGATGATGTCCTGCGGAATGCCGCCGCGCGCAAAGTGCCAGATGCGGATGATGTCGGACGTCCACTCGAGCGCATAGACGCCGCCGCCGACGGCGTTGAAGTCGTCGCCGTAGCTGGAGGTGTCAGAGGTCGGCGGGATGTAGTTGCACCCGTCGGCGTTGTTGCAGTCTGTGATCTCCTGGGTGCCGCTGAAGTCACCTGTGGATGGGAGGAGGCAGTTTGCGCTCCTATATATATATATATATGTATATAGATATCAGAGCTCATGTCAAGGTATGGGAGCAAGAAGGTACACACAAGGCCAACAACAGGAAGAGAGGTAAAGGAAAGAAAGAAGAAGAAAAGGGAGTGGGAAGGTGGGGAGGGAGGCTCACGTATGTGCCGACATCAAGTTGGTATATGCCATATTGGCACCCTCTATTATGTCGACCTCGCCATCATTCGGCCAGTTAGGTCCATACATCCAGACTATAGCAGAGAGCCTTGTCAGTATTCTTTCTTTCTTTCTTTCTTTCCTTGCTTCTTCTTTTCTTTTCTCCTTATTTTCCACAACAGGCACATCAAGAGGAGACTCGAGGGAACAAGACATACAAGCAGGCCATCCACCACAGACCGAGCCCGGCATATGAGTAAAGTCACCAATGACCAGGCCTTCGTTGAAGGCAGCAGAGCTCTCGATGCGGACACTCGGGCGACCTCCCTGGCTGCCGTCGGGATCATAGGTGTTTGTCGTGTCGACGCTCAGGGTGACGGCCTGGGTGGTGCCGTCGACGGAGACGAGGCCGGCTGCTACGGCGTCATTGTAGTCTTGGTATCTGTAAAATTGTGAGACATGTGTTTAGTAACTTGAAGAGACGATGAGCCTAAGGTAGGGAACGGCAGGGAACATATATATATATAACTAACTTACGCCACGAAACCACCTGTTGGATCTGCAATGCTCACAAAATTAAACCCTTCTATGAGCGACTGTCCAACATAGGACGTCGACAGTGAGTATGAAGACATCGTGCCGACAGGCAAAATTCTCCGGGGAAAGAGAGAGAGAGGGGGGGGGGGGGGAGGAGGTATATAATAAAATGAGCGTGTGTCCGAGGGAAAGAAGTTGAAGGAAAAGAGCCCTATGCAAAGGAGTGACTCAAGGGTGAGAGAGAAGAAACAGCTTCCGCCTCAGAAGAAGAAGACGACGACGGAAAAGCAAGTGGCACAACAATTTCAAACCTTTTTTCTTCATCTTTCATTTTCTCTCATGGCTATTCAAAGAGGACCTGACGATTTAAATGTTCATTCGGAGGGCCCTTCCGTAACAAGGGACAGAACACCCCAACCCGCCCGGGGGGCGTGTCGGCCTCTCTACATTTAGCAGAGACACATGGCATTCCTCTCTCTACGCGCACCTCGGAGGCGTCGCGGCCTAAGGAGTAAGACCACTTTACGCGCAAGAGATCGCGTTGCAAAACACGTCGTATGCTGGGCTCGCGTCGGAATTCAGAACGACGAGCAGTCCGGAAATCACGGCCTTGGCGGGGGATTGGGAGGAGAGGGTTCTGGGTCGTTGGTTCTCCTCCCTCTCTCTCTCTCTCTCTCTCTTCCTCTCCCCGCTGCCCCCCCCCCCCCTCTCCCAAGGGAGCCAGCCGCCTGTCCAACCAAGATGAGATGAGATGAGATTGAGTCTAGACGTTGGCACTTCATTCTTTCTTCCATTTCTTGATCCAGAACGCCGACGCTATGAAGAACAAGATTTGCCGTTGATAAAAGACAAGATCCACAAAATCCAAGAAATAGTCACCACACCAACGGTGGACAGACAGACAGACAGACAGATGAGTGATTCAGCCGCCGTCTGGGCTCATACCATGATGCGCCTCAGACCTTCTGTGCCGCCTAGCACGCGTCTGCCCGTGACTGCACAGCGCGACTCGCCGCTCTCCCACTTGCCCATCTTGTCGGCCATGAACGCCTCCTGCCTCGGGTGCATGCCGCTGACCCACTTGTGTATGCACGCATAGCAGTATACCACACCTGTCTGGCACGCCGTGGGGGTGGTGATGTCGTCCCTGCAGATCGGGCACAGCTCCGAGTTCCCCGGCGCGCGGACAGTGTAGATGGGCAGCAGAGAGGGCTTGGCGATGGGGGCACGCTCAGCCATGGTCTTCTCATCTGCCTCACCCTCGTCGTCTTCCTCCTCATCGTCATCGCCTCTTTTCTCCCCAGCTGCAGCAGCAGCAGCAGCAGCAGTAGTAGTAGTAGCGCTCTTGTCGCTCGCCTGGTGTGGTTGCCTCTTCCCCTTTCCCCTGCCTTCCTTGTCCGGCGACACGCCCGACACGATGGGCGGCGGTAGGTCCAAGGCCTCCGCGGCCCTCCTCGACAGCTGCCTCGCAAAGTCGCTCGCGTACCACCACTCGAGGAACTTGAGGGCGAAGATGCTCGTCGGGAGCAGCACCGACAGGCTCCCCAGGACCTTGGCGCCCATGTTCCTGGGCGAGAACAGCGACGCAGCCCCAGGCCCGGCACCCTTGTCGGCGGGCTTCTCGTCCTCGCGTGCTCTGATGGCGGCATAGTCGGCGCCCGTCATCCTCCTCACCCTCGTGCCGATCAGCCACAGGAAGGGGTTGTGGTACCTGGAGCTGTCGAACAGGTAGGCGAGGTTGAAGGCCAGCAGGGCGAAGCAGTAGGCGGCGTTGACGGACGGGTAGACGTTCCTGAGGAACCAGCGGTAGTAGTGCAGGAACCTGTCGCGCCAGGTCGGGCTGGGCGGGAGGGCGGTGTAGGCGGTGCCCAGCAGGGCGCGCGGGGCGTTGACCTCGTAGGCCTCGTCGAGCTTGCGCTTCAGGTAGGGGATGCCGACCACGACGGCGAGGTTGCGCCAGACGTCGGCGGTGCGCAGGGCCAGGGTGTCACGCACGAGGGCCGGGGCGCGAGCGGCGGCGCGGGGGATCTCGGAGGCCAGGCTCTTCTCGCGCTTGAGGCCGTAGAAGTGCTCGGTGAAGGAGCCCCCGCGGGTGAGGAGGTAGTGGCGCTCGACGAGGAGCATGAGGACGGCGTAGGCCTCGTCGAAGGAGTTGAGGACGGGGAGGAGGTAGCGCGGCGAGCGGTGGGTCGCGTGCACGAGGAGGTAGCGGAGGGTGGGCGGCAGGAGGGAGGAGAGCTGCTGCTCCGACAGGAGCTCGAACAGGGAGGGTTTCTGGTCGTCGAAGCTGGTGCCCCGGAGGGCAGTGATGAATTCCATCTTTTTTTTTTGTTTTTTTTTGGTTCGTCCAGAGGTTGTCAGGACGGGGAGGAAATTGGGAGGAACATCTGGCCAGGCGGGTACACCATTACTACCATATGATGTTGGGAGGTGAGCAAAGAGAGAGGCAAGCTGTGAGAGATGCTTTGGATGACGGCCCTAGGTTTCGAGTGTTTAGGGTCGAGGTTAACATCCCTGGCTGAGCTTCGATTTACCGAGGTCCAGCTGAGGATCGCGCAGTACCCAAAGCACTTTAGACTGCCTAGGTACATGCGCCTAGTTGTAAGTAACCGAGGGGCGACCAACTCATTATATTTCTCTGCCTTTGAGAGCCTTTAAGAGCCTCCTCATCACATCAATTCAGATGAAGACACATTTTTCATTTCTTGCTTCTGATTGCATTCCCTTTTCTTCTCCCCTCGATCCATCGTTCTCCTCTCGCCAGCCAGTACAGTACAAGTAACCGTCTCGAGGTGGTGATAGGGCTTGCCTACAATTCTTACCCTCAGTGTATACAGTAGTGGGAGTCTATTTCAGGACGATACCATGTCGCAGCAACAACGTCATGCCAGAGAAGCACAGCTCAAAGATATAAGACGGAGAATGTACCAGGTAGAGGGCGGGGAGCGTCTGCAGTTGTGGATGGACTACACCTTACTCCAGGACCAGGATGAGGACAAGCCTGTAAGCTGTCGCGGCGCGCGCAAGCACCACTCTCCACTCATCCATCTACAATTCCCCCCCCCCCCCCACAACGTCCAGGACAAGAAAGCTGACGCCTAGATACCTGACCCCTTCCCCCTCAAGGACTGGCTGGCCGGTTGTATGCCCTACATGAAGCTGCACTCATGGTCAACAGACGATCCAAAGCATTCCAGGGTTGTCTTCAGCTACGAGGTGCCCGGCCACAACTCCAACCGGATGGGAAACATGCACGGCGGGTGTACGGCCTCCCTTTTCGATTTCGCAACGAGCATGCCGGTCTGCTTGATAAACAAGCCCGGGTTCTGGTTCTACCTGGGCGTGAGTAGGACGCTGAATGTAACCTACCTTAGGCCGATCCCTGTGGGCGAGAAGATCTTCATCGAGTGTGAGATTATGAGTATCGGAAAGACGCTGTGTACGATCAGGGGCATCATGAGGAGGCAGAGCGATGGTGTCGCGCTGGCGACCTGCGAGCATGGCAAGTTCAACACGGATCCAGAACATGAGCAGGGCAAAGGCAAGAGTAATCTGTAGAATCTTTTCCAGCGAGCAGGCATTCTAGAAACTCCGAGGCGACTTAGATCCAAGATGATGTACAGTACTGCTGTGGTACATTTCGGGTACACACTGGGGAACATGCCCTACGTAGCCCCCTGCCCCGATACCCAACGCCGAGTTGTCACTGCCTTAATTAATCAAGTACATTCAGCAGACGGCAGTAGGTAACGGTAACAGTTGCACCTTCCTTTCTCTTAACCCCATAAGTACTTTGTCCGGGCGGTCCGACCCTACCTACCTCGCGCCTGCCAACTCAGCGTATGACATCGGACTTATGCTTAACGCCTTGCATTATCGTGCCGCCGCGCTGTCCTAGGTCGAGCTTGCTCTTTTTTTTTCTTTTTTTAATTTACTTGTGATACCTTAGGCCTTGGTCATAGCTACCCCTCCTCGCACTGAGTGGTCCCTCCCTCCCCCTCCCCCCTCCGCCAGCTCTTTTTTCTTCCCTCTTTGCTCAGAGAACTGCCACCATAGCATCTACCCAGTCTTAGAGAAGAATCAACCCAATATACCCTGAGACGATCGCAGCCCAGACAAACGTTCAAGCGTTATCAGGTTGAAAGGATACTCTCAACACTGTCTACTTGAATCCTCTTTGGGGGCAGCGTTTGCCCTGGCAGACGTGCCCTGCTTCCTGACCTACGGTTACAGAATCATTGCAGGGCCATTCCACACACACAAGAGATTCATATACATCACCAGACACCAAGTGGTGCTTCAGTGAGTGAGTGAGAGAGAGGGAGAGAGGGAGAGAGAGAGAGAGAGGAAAAGATGCCTCCTCTAATTCAGCTTCCGACGGAGATTGTCACCGCCATCTTGTCTTTTACAGACCCCAAGGACCTCGCCCAGGTGAACCTAACATGCAAGTACCTCTACGACCTCGTAAGGGACAATGCTGCCCTGTTCAGGGCCATGTACATCAACCTCATCGTGAGTCCTTGCTTGCTGCTCCTGGGCGGACCTGACTTGACCTCTCTTGGCCGCCAGAACGTACTGACTGGGAGATAAATGCGCACTGTAGGGTGGTTCTGCTGAGGAGCTCGACTGGATAGGGGAGGTCAAGGATCTCGCCAGATTCAAAGCCATCTGCGCGAGTCCAGATCCTCCGGTGAGTAACAAGAAACAAAAAACCTTCCCCTCCCCCTTCCACCTGTGTATGGAACAGTATCTGACACCAGATGGCCTCCCCCCCCCCCCTTTCCTTTAGGAGTCTGAGCTGGGGTTCGTCTTCGAGATGACGACCCGGGTGCTCTCGCGGTCCCCAACCTTCAGCGAACGCCCCCAGACGAGCATTGCCTACCAGTCTGGCCGCGGCGTGGACACCCTGCGCGAGTGCTTCGCCAAGAACAGGGCCGCCGTCGAGGCCTTCATGTGCCGATCCTTCATCTTTCAGCGCGCCCGCACCCCCATCACGAGCTTCGACCAGCCCAAGCAGCCCCCCACGCGCGAGCAGCAGATGTCGGCTAAGCTGCACTGTCTCTTCGGCGACATGGTCCTCAGCTATGGACGCACCCAGTCGACGAGGACGTACCCTTTTGCCTGCAGCAAGCTGTACGATATCAGGGAGTACACCCAAAGGACCAGATGGGGTCCCGTGAGTTGTTCTTTCTTTTACCTCCCCCCCCCCCCTCTCTCCTTCCTCTCCTTCCGGGTGCCAGTGGCTGAGAATTTTGGTGTGTCTTGCAGTTTCTCGATGAGGGCCGAGGGCCGATTAGGCATGGTTTTGGACCACCCCAGCTGGTTCCTCCCGAGGATCGCGTGGACTGGGAGAAGGTCGAGGCCATCATGATTGTGCTCTGGGCCAACATGAAAGATAAGAATCTGGACCGCCTGCCCATATTCAACTCGTTCTGGGGCATCCCCTTCCCTGGCTGCTGGCCCAACAGTTACCTCCCCCTTGCACTGAACGACCTGGAGGAGATAGATGACAAGCCGGAGGACCCGTACGGTATCTCTGGAACCTATTTGAGGGTATGTCAGGATTCCCCCTTCCCCCTTCCCCCTTCCCCCTTTCTCTCTCTCTCTCCCTCTCTCTCCCCCTGCCTCGGAGGGGTGGGCCCTTGAAGATGAACGCCCAGACGAGACTAATGAACTGACTGACTGGCTATTTTCCCCACCAGATCATCTGTTTCCTCGACTATAACGATTTCTACGCCTTTAACTTCCCGCCTCACGACTTCCTACCCGATCACGTCCCGCGTCCCTCTCTCGACGAGACCGAGGCCACGCGCATCCTCGTCATGAAGATCTGGGTTACCCACGTTGACCCGCCGAGCCCCGAGGACCACCAGGACCATCCCGTTGTCCACTTCAAGGGGATCACGCGGTCTCTCGACGCGAGCTGGCCTGACAATGGAAGTTCCGAACTCAAAGGTAACATCACCGTGAAAGGTATTTCCTTATTTTTTCCCTCTCTTTTTTATTTTCCCCTGCTTCCTTTGTCTCTCTTCCACCAAAATGTCATGTGGCTAACAATGTCCTCCCCCTTCCCCCCCCCTTCCCCCCCACGTCTCAGGTTCTGTACGAATGACACGAGAAGGCGAAGTCCACTGGACGACCTACTCTGTCTTCAACGGCGAATCCCGGTGGCGCAGCGAGGGCATCCAGCTCGGAGGCATCAAGTCGAGCAGGGTGATTGGGACTTGGTTTGACTCGTACGTCTTTCCTCCCCCTCCTCCTTGGCCCGCCAACGAGGAATAGCTGATGTCTGATCTCCTGGAACAGGCACTACGATCCCTCTGGCCCCTGTGGGCCAAGCGCATTTTGGAAGATCGGTGACAGACTTGTCGGCACTGATGATAATGGTAACGTCCTCCTTACATGCCTCCTTTGTTATGTGATTGAGAACCCGCGTCGCTCACACCCGGATTCCCTACAGAAATCACCAAGGATGATTGCTTGCCCCTTATTGAGACCCCGGACCCCGACAGCAACGTGTCCGGGCTCAGCCTTCTCCACGGCCTCGGCCTTGGGGGCTACGGTGCCTCCTCAATTATAGTTCAGGTACGTTTTCCCTTGTAGAGATTCATGAGACGTCCTTCCTATAAGTAACAAGGGACGCCCATCGTGACTAATGCACTTCATTCTTGCTCCTGTCAGAACGGCTCCGAGGATGAGGACGACGACGATGATAGCTGGAAGCTCTGATGTGCCTGGGTGTGTGGATGTGGAGGGGGTGGCCGTAGGCCCAAATGGCTTCTGCATTTGGATGACTCGCCGGCCGGAGAAGGATGTTGATATCTCGATGGAATTGCAAGTTAATCAGTCTTTTTGCGATGAGATTGGTGACCCGATAAGATGGTTGGTTATAGGGTCGACGAGGCTGCACAAGGCCAATTTGGCATTGGGTGTTTATGGGCTTTCTGCAAGTTTTTATCATGGACGCCGTGCGTTCATTAATTTTGCAATTAATTCCATCAATCTGCAATTCCATCACGCAGCTCCAATCATGTACAAAAACTACAGGAAACCATACCAACGACAAGCTATGAGAAGCAGATAATAATAAAAAATAAAAATAAAAAGAGAGAGAGAAATGCAGAAAGGGGTATATAAATGTACACAACACACACATGCATCCCGAGCCATTCCATCCGTTCTGCTTAAACAGCGAGATCCGGCCATTAAGAAAACCAGGGTGTTTACTCCATCTCAAGAGAGAGAGAAAGAGAGGGAGACAAGAGCAAAAGATGTCCTGCTCCATTAAAAGAAGATCCGTTCCTAACTCTTCTTCATCTTTCCTTTGCTGAAATCTTGCCACTGTGAATTTCCTTCATTTCCCTGGGATCGTCATGGAAGGATATCGTCATCATCATCCATCATCACACACACACACACTCGCACACACACTCGCACACACACACACACACACACACACACACACACACACACACACACCATCGTCAGACCACCATCAGACCAACGTCCCGGCGTTCAGCTGCACGCAGTTGCTCAGCAGGGTCGCGCCCTCGTGCAGCAGCTCCCACCTGGTGGTCAGGAACGTGTCCTTCAGGACCAGCAGCAGGCTGCTGTTGTTGTTCAGCCCCTTGGTGGTCCGCAGCGTCTCGGGGTTGTCGGTCCCGCCGTACGTGATCAGGTAGTCCCTCATCTGGCGGACCTGTTCGGCGCGGCTCTTGGGGATGGCGGCGTCCGGGCAGGCGCCCTCGAGCGCGTGCCCGTAGCTCCAGATCACGAGCGCCGAGAAGTACAGCACCCACGGCCTGTTGAGCAGGACATCGTCTCGGGCCACGTATGGCGGCTCCATGTCTTTGCTGTGACGGGGTTGTTGCTGCTGGCGGTTGTTATTGTTGTTGTGATTGTTGCTGTTGCCGCCGCCGCTGCTGTTGTTGCTGCTGCTGCTGCTGCTGTTGTTGTTGTTGTTATAGCGCGGGTTGCCGCTGCCCTCGACGAGCACCGAGTACAGGAACTTGAGCGCGTACCACGTTGCATCGCGCGCCCGCACCGAGGGCGCCCAGACGTCCTTCATGCGCCGCTGCGCGCTGGAGAGGTCCTGAGGCCCGATGGCGCGGCCCAGGAGGCGCTTGGCGCGCGCAAAGATCTGGCAGTCTACAATGTCGACGTGCATGGCCATGTGGGCAAGGTGGTGGAGGACGACGCGGCTCTCGAAGACGGTGTTGGCGTCGCCTCGGTCGGACGAGTTGAACGCATACGGGTCGGAGGGGTTCTCCCCTTTCTTGAGGGACTTGTCGAAGTCGTGTTTCCACGAGTCAAAGGCCCGGGTGAGGGTCGCGCGCCACTTGTCCCGGCCGCCCAGGGCTGACGAGACACCGCCGCCGAGGGAGTTGACCTGCAGGTCTCGTTGGTTCATGTACCAGCTGACGTTCAGCAGGCCGGCCATCAGGATCATGCGCCCGAAGCAGTTGGTCTGGACCTCCTGGCCGCTGAGTGTCCGCTTCAGGCCTTCCAGGAACGGCATGGGCTTCAGGCCGTTGGACATCAGGTTCGCCTCGATCCTCCCCACCTCAGCACCACTCGTGGCCCTCCACAGCTTCTCGTCGCAAGGCAGGGGCAGCCGCATCTCGTGCGCCACCATGACGGTCGAGTGGCCAAACATGGTGGCGTGGATGGAGTCGATGACAAAGGCGGCAAAAGCAGCACGGCGTGTGGCCTCGTTCGTGATCCAGTGGTTCCACCACTCGTCTGCGGTATGCGCCACGCCCGAGGTGGACGAGTGCCGGGAGCTGTTCTTGTCATCTCTCGGGTTCGGGGGGGAGTCCAGTGCTGACTTGCCGATGAGGGAGCGTCCACGGCGCATGAGGGTGATGGTCGTCGCGTGGTGGATGTGCGCCCGTTCGTGCAGCTCCCTCGACGAGTACATCTTCTCGTAGAGCTCGAGGAGGATGAGCGTCTGGAACAGCCACAGCTTGGCCGGCGGCCGGAAGTTGCTGTCCATAAACGTTTCCCACCTGAGGTGCCAGGCCAGGAAGTTGGACAGCTCAGCTCCTGCCATGGTCACCTTGGGCCCGTAGGCCTTGTCGAGACAGGCTGCGCCGATGGCCATGATGGAGATCAGCAGCAGGATCGGCGTCCTGTCGGGCGAGAAGGTGGGCTTGTGCAGGATGGGGATCTGATCGCTGAAGTGCACCCAGTACGAGCCGATGTAGGCCTGCATCATCTTGCGGCTGAGCATATGGTCGTCGGTGCGGTCCCCCTCGATGAACGCCTCCCTCCTGTGCTCGACCGGAGCACGGCCGTTCTCGTGAAACCTCTCCTTGATGAACTCAAAGAGCTCGGTTGCCTTCTCCTCCGAGATGACCGTCTCGGGGAGGTTCTGGTCCAAGAGATTGGTCACGGCCATGACCTGCTGCGCACCACCGGTCGGAAAGTAGCCAATCTGGGCGGGCTCCGTTCCATAATACGGGACACTATACTACTATTCAGCCTCAAGGTAACTCCTCAGGAAACGGGACCAACCCGCCATGTGCTCCTCCATAAAGAGAAGAAGAAGGAGGAGGAAGGAAAGAAAGACAAACGAACAAAGAACAAAAAAAAAAAAAAAGGCAAAATGATCATCCAAGCTTACTTAGTATACTGGGGCATCATGTGATTCAGCTGAGGATTCTCGCCCGCTTGGGTGTTGAACAGATAGGCCATAAAATCTTCAGGCATGCCGACATATGGGGATTTGTTCAGCACACTATCGCTGCCAAACACGGTCATGGTCGTCTGGCTTGTCATGTTGTCCAGTAACACCATCTCGCCAGTGGACTGCGGTTGGCCCGAGAACGGCTCGTTCATGTCATGCTGAGGGCCATAGCCCTGGCCGCCGTCTCTGGGCACATTTGCCGAGGGCGGCGCGGACTGTGAGAAATTCGAAGGGGGTAGACTAAACGCAGGGAAGTTGGTGTGGCCGGCGTAAGGAGTCGCCGACTGGGGCGTGCCGTTGACGTGACCCTGGAAGCCATGCTGTGACGCTGGGGACAAGACTCCGTAGGGCGGCATGCTGGTCTGGACCGAGGGACGCTGCGGGCCGTGGGGGGAGTGCTGTGGGTGCTGTGGCCCAGACATCTGCCCATAAGAGCCATCAGGGCGCATGTAGCTAACACCACCACCACCACCATTCGGATGCGGTCCACCGGCGGCAGCGTGAGGAAAGACTGGTGGCGTATTCGTGATGGGCGTGTAGGGGCTTCCCGTGACGTCTTGAAACTGAGGGTGGTGTAACGGCGGTCTGGCGTAGGCACTGCCTGGCCTGTTGGCCTCGGGAGAGATTGATCCAGGCGCAGCAAACCCGTGACGACCGTCATTTCCAGGTGACAGGTGGCCACCGATCGTCGATTCTCTCCTGCTGAGCGTGGATCCCTTTGCCGTGTGCCGTTCCTTGTGCCTGTTACATAGGTCAAGTCGGACAAACTGCCGATCGCAGTCTGGGTAATCACATCTGTAGATCTGTTTTGGGTTGTGGTTGAGTTGATGGCGATAGCTAAGAAGCAGCTGGTCAGTCAAGGAGGCCGAGCATGATGATTTATCTTCGAGGGTTTGTGTGTGTGTGTGTGTGTGTGTGTGTGAGAGAGAGAGAGAGAGAGCGAGAGGGAGGGAAAAGGGGGGGGGGGTTGGCAGACAGGTGCTCAGCTCTCGAGTAGCTCTTCCCACAGCCATCATGGGGGCACTCGAATTTCTTGTCCAGTCCTTTGCGGCTTCGACGGCGCTTTCGGTTAGGACCCTCGTCGGCATTGGACGAGTTATCCTGGTTGTCGTCCGCGTCTTCTGCGTGGCCGTCATCGTCGACGACAATACCATGGCCAAAGCTGCCGGCCTTGGGCCTGATGGCGGCTCCCCGATGGGGATCGTCCTCGTGTCTCATATTGTCTGGAGGGGTTGGCTCCTGCATGGGAGATATGCCTCTAGACGCTATCATGTTGGGCGCACTGTGACCGTGCCGTGATGACAAGACTGAAGTCATCGTCTTGTCGCCCAGCAGGGCTAGTAGAGATGATGATGATGATGGTGTATCCCTGTAGCTCGTCGAGGGGCCCTACGCCGCTCCCGTGGAACAACAATAGCCAAAGAGAGAAGGCGGAAGGGGGGGGGGCGCGGCTGAGACAGCTTCCAGAAAATTGGAAGGTTGAGCTCGCGACTCGGAGAACAAAATGTAACCCGTGAGCGAATCGGAGGTGGTCGAGTTGGCGTGACACTACAGCCCGGCGCAACCCAGCGCACTTCTCAAAAGAAGCGGAGGGCTGACGTTCCGTATACAAAAATACGACAAAGAAAGTCACCAAGCCCTCTGTGTGAGGAGTGAGTGAGCGTGCGTGCGTGTGCGTGTGTAAACCGGGCGGCTCGACGTTTGGGGGGGGGAAGGGGGGGCGCTTTTCTGTACAACACTCTTGGCGGTGGTGATGCTTGATACGCGTGCTCTGCTTCTCAGAATAGCCAGTCACCGTCACCGAGATCTCATCCGCGACAGGCCAGACAGTGAGTGATCAAGTGGGCATGATTAGGGGTGGCGTGCCGCGGCGGAGTCTTGGGCGGCGGGTTGGGCGCAAAATCGGATCCCCGGAATGCTCTCAGAATCCTGCAGGATAGACAGAACAATCAAAATCAAGAGCAAAATACAAGAAGACGTCCTTTGATGCTAAGAAATCCTGCAAGAAAATCAGTATCCAAGGAAGAAGAGAACGAAAAAAGAAGAAGAAGAAAAAGAAAAAAAGGCAAACGATGTTTCGTCGGGAAAGATGCGCCCCGATGCTAAGAGGCAAAAGTCGTGCGAACCGGACAGCGAGCGCATGGAGGAATAGGCTGGACAAAACGGGGACTTGCATGGGCCGCCGGTAAGAAGTGGATAGCAGCGGTAGAGAAGGAGAGGGCAAACAGGGGTTTGGGTAGGGTCGAGAGAAAGGGGAGAGCATCGGAGGGGGTCTTTTTTACGATCGCGCCGGCCACTGCAACCTAAACAAGTTATGTTCCGCAACTTTGGGCGATTGCAATATCAATGCAATGCAGTCCAACAGGTCAAATAACGGTTCACGCCTGCTCCAAAGATTGTGCCGCAAACCCAACTGCTTGTCTTGAACGGTGAGAGCCTTGGGCATCATCCATCATTCATTCACCAAAGGAATCAAGAGTTGCTTCTGCGTAATGTGCCCAAGATAGACAGAGGGACAGCAACTAGAGCGAGAACAACCACAGTCGTTGAGCCGACGGCGAATTTGTAGGAGCCATCGTGGGTACACTCGTACAGCGGCCCCGCCACGGGAATCGACATGACGAGATCCAGCCAGTGCCAAGGATGATTGGAGGGGAAAAGAGAAGAGAGAGGGGGGGAGGGGGGGAGACAACCTCTGGGAAGGTTGAACGTTGTGCACGGCCTGGCTCATATGAGGCTGAAAGGGACATAGATACGCAACGACAATGTGAAATGAAGTGACAGTGAGAAACACAAGAGGATCTGACCTTAACGAGAGTTGTATGTGGTGGGGGGGTAGGAGGGAAAAAGGCGCCGCCGAGGTTCTAAGACATGGAGGCTTGAACAGTGTGTCGTTCTCGCAGGGACAGGGAGTGAGTGAGGCGGGTGGTCAGTCAGTCTGCAAGAGAACTGGATGGTTTCGCAGGGCGGAGAGAGAGAGAGAGAGAGAGAGAAGGCCTTGCGGGTGCTGAGCTGGTCGTGAGGGAAAAGTCGTGTGTGGACCGTGGACTTGAACATGAACTGTACGACGAATCGAGTCTCGAGAAAAACGAAAGGAGGAGGCCCAGTCTGGTTGTGCCCCGTTACCCCGACGTCCTGTATGGAAGCTTCTGTTGCAGATGGAAGCATTGACCGTTGACGGTTAGCCCTGTCGTCGATTTAGACTTGCACAGGAAATCGATGGTCTCGGGTTCCCCGTTTCTGCGGATTGTCGTCTTTTTTTTTTTTTTTCTGGGGAAAGGGAGTGGGATGGAGAAGTGAAAGGTCGGGAGCTGACAGCGCGCGCGTGTGGGGGTCTTCGCCCGTTTTATTATGGGATTGCGGCCAGGCCCGCCTCTGTCCTTATGAGCCGTCCCAGGTTGCCATGTCCAGAAAGCTCAAGCCCACGTATTTTTCTCGAACAAGAACTTGCCTCCACGCTACCGACTTAATAATAATGTGATCCCAGCCAGACATGCAGTAGTCGGGGATCTGCCCACCATGCTGATCGTCTTGGTAAGGAAAAAGAAATAATAATAAAATTAGAGGATCCTCGCGCGCGACAGGCGATACGGCCGAGTTCCGATCGCGAGGAGAGAGAGGACTGAGTAGTGAGTGAGTGAGTGAGAGAGAGAACAGAGACAGAGACAAGAACACCCCCTCTCCCGTCAGGTTCTCCCTCTAGTCCACCTTTAGTTACGTGACCTTGCGAGCCAGCGTGCCAGGCAGGCACAATATTTGCTAGTGAGCCATACTATAGGGAAGGGCTTGTCTCCCGATCCAGCCTCCATCTGGTATGCTGTGTCTTGCTCAGTCCTCGATCCTCCTCCCTCAAGGAGAGAAGAAGGGCATTTGCCAGCCGCCGGTTCGTATGTTGGTACACAAATCTGACCGTGCGTCTACAAAGATGGCAAAATGTCAGCAAACCCCACCTATGATTGGGCATGCGTCAGTGCCATGCCTGCCCCTGTTGTGCCAAATCGACGGGTCAAGATGGGGCAGGTCACTGCAGAGCTCCTGGGCCATCGAGACTCAGCCGCAGGTACAGACCCACACGAATCTGCATCGTGACTATGCGCATGCCCTGTTGGTGACAGGCCGTCTGGCCTCAGCCGTCGTCCGACCTGGTACTGCAGAGGACATATGGATGTCGGTGGAGGTCTCTGCAGATGGTCGTCCGGCGAGCATTGGGGATCGCGAGATCGACCTCAGGGTACCGTCGGGATTCGAGGGCTTAAGAGATGAGCAGGGGTCCCGCCCGGGGCCAGCCTCGCCACAAGGAGTGAGGAGGGCCCGGTCTCCCATCCTGTGAAATCTGCGCCAGTCCACCGAGGGGCCCCATTTTTGAACCATGAGTAGCTGCAGGAGAGAGGATGATCCAGCATGATCCAGCATGCCCGCCGTACAATGCATGCGCCGTATCATCTCCTGTTGGGGCACGCCATTGCATGTCCGCTCACCAGTACATTGTACTATACTGTGGTTGGTGGTCCCACTGAGCGTCATTCCGCAGTGATGAACCCCTCCCGTTGAGGCTGTCGTCCTCTTTCCTCTGGTCGAACCTTGTGTCCCCCCCGCCCGCACCATTGAGCTCCGCATTTGACATCACCATCGATGTGGCTAGCACTGGTTGCATGCGTGCCGGCGGCAGATGCACGCCCAGCCCAACAGATCTGGCAACATCACCGGCCAGCGATTTGTCTGGGCCGACATTCTAGCTGAAGCAGCCTTGCTACCAACTCCGTCATTCGTCCATTAAATGCCGATGTGTTTCGCAAAACCACGCAAGCAAAATTGTGTCCACGGTGTGGTTAGTAGTAGTAGCATCATCTTGCTCCGTGGATTTGCCGTGCCCATCCGCCTGGGAGGTTTGCCAGCCCGTTTATCAATTGAAAAAAAAAAACAGGGAGCTGCCTTGTCTCAAGCGGGCTGGGATACCAGGCTCAGCGCAGAGCACGCTGCATATTGCGGTACACTGCAGCAGCGCGACAAGAGGCAGTTTGAGCGACTACTGTGCGAAATTGGATGTGATGCAACCCAGAACACACCCATCCAGGGCCTATCGTCCACGTCTTATGGAGGCAATTACCCCTCACCGCCACACTGGGCTTCCCTGAGGAGAGCAGATTCTGGTAACAGCAGACGAGTTAGCAATTGACCAGGGCCGGGGAGAGACACGCGTGGCGAGCCGATCCCGACAGGCTGGGGCATCAGGCCCGAACATGTTGTCTACGAAGCTGCTGGCAGAGACTTGAGCTAACAACGGGTAGACCAGGACAGGCGTCCTTGAAAACACCCGCTGGAGACGCGATGCAGTCTGCGTTCCCGTGGTTGGCGTGGGGGTCCATTCGAAGAACGAGTGCCGCTGTGTGCGCCGCCTTCCTCGAGATCCCAAGGTGGAGCGAAGCTGGTCATCTAGCTGCTTCCTCGCACCGCGACGCTTGAGGTCAGGCATGTCGCTGTTGCTGCTCGTCATCTCTCTGGCTGAGGAGCTGAGAGTACCTCTGTGCGTGTAAGTGCGCGTCCGGTGCTGACGGGTTCAGTGACGGCCTGGAACAGCCCCCCGTCCCCCCCTCCCTCAAGAGTGGGCTCCCACCATGTTGCGCACCTGACCCGGCTAGCGGCGCTCCTATTTGACGACCTAGAGAATCCGTCGCATGGCGCCTGTGGCAGATATGCAGGTCGTCGAACTCGTCATCTGATAGATAGTTGGGCAGACATCGTTGCGGAGCCCACACTGAGAAGGACTTACACAATACTATTGTGCAAAAGGGCCACCGAGATCAGGGAATCAAAAGCAGCGGCGGTATCGAGAGCATGCAGGTTGCATGATGACAAGAGCATGTCTACTGTTCCTCCCTCGTCGACAAATGATTAAGAGGACAGTCCTCTGACTGGCGGTATGCCTGCCTGATCGAGATGCCCCCTCCCCCCTTCCCCCACCAAAAGACACACCCACACACACACAGAGGCGAATATGTTGGCTGGATGGTTCGGAACGAGAGGGTCCAGAGTGTAAATTGGGCTGGCAAAGTTCGGGTCTTGCCTAGAACCTATGTGATAAGGTTGGTCAGCAGAAGCTGATGGCGTTTCCCTCGACAAACCAAGTCATCCGGGTAGCTGCAGCGAATGAGCCATGAAATCTGACACGTGATCGAATGAAGCTGCGCTTGTGCGCGACTCGAACATTCTTGATCGATACCCGGCGAGTTTTTCGTCACGCCTCCTCGAGTGGGGGCGTCACTTGTGCTGACGCCGGAAGTCGAAAGTAGAGTCTGGCTCGATGTTGTACTGCTGGAGGGGCTTTGGTCGCGGTGCGGTGGGAGGAGGTGTTGGTACAGAGCGGGAAACGGCTGACACAAGGATTGAAGAAGAAGAAAAAAGAAGAAAAACGGAAAAACAAGAACAGAGGCTGAATGATTTGTGATGTAAATGTCAACGTCGTCGATTCTCAATCTTGCCGTTTCTCAAATTCATGGTCGCTTGTCGAAGCTGTTTTGGAAGAGGAGGAAGGACAGAAATAACAACCTGCCTTTTTGCTACTTTCGCGCTCTTATATACAAGGAAGGTACTACTATGGTATGTACGCTATGTGCGCTATGTAAGTACTTAAGTACACAAGTACTGTGTTCCGGTGTACTATTAGTGCCAGGAACGCAAGGAGGCATACTACTCCACTGTATACTACTATAACAGTATAGTGGCAGTACTATCCCCTGTCGGTTAGTGGCTCGCCATTTCGTCAGAGCTGTGCTCTGTACCCCACCTGACAGGCCGGCCAGCCTTGGAGAAAAGACGGTCCCTTTTTCTCCTTTCTCGTCCACAACTTTGGCCGCTGCACATGAAAATCCCACACGAAGAAGATGGTGAAATTCTACACAATTCCGTGTCCAGAATCAACCGATATATCTGAACCCCTCGACTGAAACCCAGCTTCTTGACCAAACGCCCCCCCCCCCAACCTCGCCCCTCCCCACCAAATGCCTCCTGCAAAGGCGTCCCGTGCGACTGCCGGGCACGAGGACTCCGAGTCGAAGCCGAGCAACCCCAAGGAGAAGAATGGCCACGGCAACACAAATGGGAAGATGAGACGGGTCGCCAGCTCGGCAGGTTCGAACCTTAAAGACGTCACGAGCGCTGCGAACCTCCCCTCGCCGGCTCCTGAGCCCCCGACGAGCGCTCCAGCCGCCAATCCAAGTGTGAGTGAGCCTATGCGTCCACAAGACCTCAGGCGGTCTTACGACCTCTTGCTAACGACCTCCTCTCCTTGCCCTCTGTCCCTCTCTCTTTCCAGATCCAATGGGCCACCTTCGACCGAGACTTCCTCCACCGATACCGCCGCGAGCGCCACCTCAACGTCCCTGCCGCCTACGCAAGCGACTACCGCTCCTGGGTCCTGACGCGGCCAGGCGGCATCGGCCTGTACTCGCCAACGGCCACCAGAAAGAAAGACCAGCGTCGCCAGACCAGAGGGCAGCTGGTCAGTGCAGTGAGGAAACATTTCAATAGCCAGGGCGTGCAGGAGAACGATGCCATCGTGGATTTCCTTCACCGCGTCAGGAAAGGGCGGCTGTCTAAGCTGAGCGACTTGCCCAAGCCGGGGAAGAAGCTGACGGACCAGGACAGGATATAATGGGGTTGGGTTTGGTTTGGTTTTGATTTATTTATTTATACATGATATGATGATCCTCTGGGACAAAGTAGGGCCTCCTGAGGGGGAGTCTACAACATTTAAAGAGGAGGTGACCTGAGAGTCTGACGGGTTTGAGGGACACACTGATACCACACGTTATGAACTGTTTGAAATTTCTACGAGACCGGCAGAGAGATCTGGGAAGGCGTCTTGGGGTTTGTTTAGGCTCTTGTATCTCTTTTTTTCTATCGCAGGATATACAGTAGCTCACGCATTTGAGTAATGCTTTTTTTTGGGGGGGGGGGATGCCATTCCTGGCCTCCTGAACTTGTCCACCACCGTCGGCGGTGTACGGCCAATTCAATTTCATAGAGACGCGCTCTCTCTCTCTCTCTCAGCAGATCAGACCCCCGATGCCGCGCCCCAAAACCTTATCTTATCAGTGAAATGGCTACTTACTGTACCTCTCCCAGGACTTTTGCCAGTGACTTGTAGAACTCATTATTCTTATGTTTGAAGACTACTGAAATTGTGAAAAAAAAAGATAATTCTACTGATAACAAGAGCAAGATTAATCTCAAGATATTATATTCAGAAAAAGAAAGAGAGAAGGGAAACTTGAGGCGACAAAATTTCCCCCTTCAAAGTACCTCGAGACTTTACACGCTCTGTACCTGAGCCGTGTGGCCAATAACGGCGCCGCTGATACAGCGTTCCGGGTCAGCGCAGTGGGTCCTCATCCCGGCGGTCCCCCAGTCGCGATGTCATCAGCCGCGGGAGAAAATTCTCGAATAGCTGCAGAGGAGGCCAGGGAAGGAAAAGAAGAGGAAAAAAATTGCCAGACAATTTTTCTCTTTGTAACAAAAGCTACCCTTCCAATCCACCACTGTCTGTCTGTTCGGCTGCCAGGGCCTTCCTCGATCACGTCGGAGAGACGCGAAACCCAGAACGATCGAGGCATCTTTTTAAATGTTTCGACACTGCTCCGAGTTTTCATTGGTCTTGCGGAAATGCAGCCCAGCATTGTAACTCGAGTGGCAGCAGCAGCACCAGCTGCCCGGCCGGCACAGATATGCAGCCGGGCGCTGAGGACCTCGGGGTCACGGCCACAGCAGGCGCGGAAGCTCAGCACACTCGCCTCCAGGACGAATACGACGACGACGAGACCTACGCGGAGACAGCTGTCGAGGAGATGTAGTACGCAGTCACAGCCATCATCGCGGAGGGTAAGTCTCAAGCCACACCACCACCACCACCAGCCCTTCGTTCTATAATCCTCCTCAAAGCAAAGCTGACCACGAATGCAATCCCCCCCCCCCCCTTCCTTCTCTCTAGACCTTCCACGCGACAGCACGCGCCCAGGCGCCCATGAAGGACCCCTACCAGGCTCTAGGCGTCAACAAGAGCGCCTCAGCCTCCGAGATCAAAAAGGCCTACTACGGCCTCGCCAAGAAGTACCACCCAGACACGAACAAGGACCCCAAGGCCAAGGACCAGTTCGCCGAGATCCAGGCCGCCTACGAGGTCCTGTCCGACCCGAAAAAGAAAGAACAGTACGACCAGTTCGGCGCCGCAGGGTTCGACCCGAGCGCCGGCGGCAGCCCCGGCGGCGGTGGTGACCCGTTCGGCGGCGGGAACCCGTTTGCCGGGTTCGGAGGAGGTCAAGGGGGTTTCGGGTTCGGCGGCGGCGGCGCGGGGGCAGGAGGAGGGTTTGGTGGGTTTGAGGACCTCTTCAACCAGGCCTTTGGCGGCGGCGCCAAGGGGAGGGGGCGGAACCCGTTCCAGCAGGAGACGGCCGTGGTGGGCGACAACATCCAGGTGCAGACGACCATCTCGTTCCTCGAGGCGGCCAAGGGCACGAGCAAGACCATCACCATCACGCCCATGGTGACGTGCGGCACCTGCAGCGGCAGCGGGCTCAAGGCGGGCGCCAAGCGCTCCACGTGCCAGAGCTGCGCCGGCAGCGGGACCAGGGTGCACTTCATGTCGGGCGGATTCCAGATGGCCTCGACGTGCAATACCTGCGGCGGCTCCGGCTCCACCGTGGCCAAGGGCTCGCAGTGCAAGACGTGTCACGGCGACGGTGTGGTGCGGGAGAAGAAGACCCTGACCGTGGACATCCCCGGCGGCATCGAGGACGGCATGAGGTTACGCGTCGACGGACAGGGCGATGCGCCTGCGCTCGGCGCAACCGGAGACGCCGGCGCGCGCGGGATCAACGGCGACCTCTACGTGTTTGTGCGCGTCGCGCCGGACCAGAAGTTCAGCCGCGCCGGCTCCGATATCCTCTACACGGCCTCGATCCCATTTACAACGGCGCTCCTGGGCGGAGACATCACAGTGCCGACGCTGGATGGCCAGGTCAGCGTCAAGGTGGCAACAGGCACGGCCACTGGTGACAAGATGACTCTGACGGGCATGGGTATGAAGAAGTTGAGCGGCAGGCGCGGTGGCTCGGGAGACCTCAAGGTCGAGTTCAGGGTGAACATGCCCAAGTACTTGACGGCCAACCAGCGGACCCTGGTGGAGATGCTTGCAGATGAGATTGGCGACAAGACGGCCAAGAGGGTCATGTTGAAACCCTCTTCTGGATCAGCGTGAGTGGAAATGCCCCTTTTCTTCAAGGTCCTTGTGGCTCATATGATGATGTTGTTGTTGTCGTCGTCGTCGCCATTATCTTTGTACTGATCCAGACCCCCTTAATCACAGCAGCAACAGCAACAAATCCACAAGTGAAGACCACCAGAACGAAGGCTTCCTGAAGTCAATATGGCACAACCTTACAAACCATCCAGCGCACCGCAAGCCTGACTCAGAAGGCCAGTCCAGCAGCTCTACCAAACCTGACGACGGAAAGAAGTCTGATAGTGACAAGAAGGAGTCATAGAAAGGAGGGGGGGAGAGAGAGAAGCCTGGGCATGTACAAAATGAATTCACGACGATAGAACCTTGCATCTCCCATCACATGTAATGTGGGAAATTGTATTTTCTGGCACCCTGAGGCCATCTCTACTCAAAAAGATCTTGGGAACCAAAATTTGTGCAGAGGATAGGGGACAAGTCAGTTTGTGAACCTGTCTCACAGTGAAATGTGATCTGATCTTGATGCCTTTCATACTAACATTTGTGTTGCATACACACACCCCTACAGACGCACACTTTTCTTCTTCTCTCTTATTCTCTTGTCATTCAGAGAACCTAATAATTCTCTTTGCCCTAATGACAAGGACAGGTTTCGACAGCTCCTCCTACATATTCAGCCAGTCAATCTTAAAAGATATGTTGAACAGTGTGTTTAGAGCTGTGGATGTGGAAACATGGGAAGGAGGTCAATGTCTACTACATGTATCGCTTTTCTCAAAATAGATGCCATTATTCAAATGGTCACATTCTGGCCCTGAAAAGTCAGTGACATGGCCAAAACCCTCAGCTGGATGGTACCCTTCACCATCTTTACCAGCATCCAGTCTTATCTTCTGAAAAATCTCGTCTACCTAAGCTCAAAGAGAAAGGGGGGGGGGGGGGGTTGGGGTTGTCAACCACACCTCCTTCAATATACTACTCTGATCATGACCATTTATACAACGAAGCTGGGTTCATCTCATGTCCATCTCAAGTCCACTTGCACTCGGTACCATCCAATAATGTACCCACTCATGGGTCTAGGAAAAGTCCAGCAACCCCCCTCTCAATGATCCCTCAAAGAGTTACTTTCCGAACCCAAGACAGAAAAGCAAGGCCCAAATTTTGTTTAGTAAATGGAGACTGAGTGTGTCAATTTCCCGGGTTTCCGACCAAAAACCCCACTACCAACCCCCACGATTGACGACCGTCCTCAGCCTTGAGGACCCTCACCACTCATCCCTGCGCCCGTGGCCCGATCCTTTTCCTTGTTCGAGTGTTCACTCAGACTGCACAGGGTTTTCTGCTTATAACACCCCTGGCTCCACCACCACCATATCACGCAATCGGAATGGGATTAGCAGCTTCTCTTTTGGGTTTCTCGAACCAACCTCCAGCTTGACTATCAGGGACTCTTTTTCTTCGTCTGTCCTCTTCTTGCCCAGTACACAAAGCTGAAATTCAAGGACCACCAAGACAGGCTGGCTGGCTGGTGTGAGGTGATTGATGGTGGGTAAGGCCCAGCTGCTGGTCATTGACTGGAAAGCCTGCCTCGATTCAGGCAGGAGATCCCTTTTCGCCATTAGGGTGAAGGAGTAATGATTATGTTGTTTCGTCTGCGTACCTACGGTATGGCATGCCGATAGGGCAACGAACGTCCTTGCCGCGTTGATAAGTGTGATATCCAAAAATCCCGGGGTAAAAAAACCCCCCCATATGCTTGCTGTTGTTGTATGTCTGTCCTGCGGTCCTCCTCCACATTGCGTACTTCGAACTTGTTCAGCGGGGACCCTGTCCCGGATAGCCCGTCATGTGTTGTGACGAGAAGTCGAATCCGCCAGGCCCCATAAATCCGCCGTTCCACGGGGGCATACTGTTCCAGTCCATGACGCCGAGGTCTACGTCTGGCATCATGGACGAGCCGAACATCTGCTGGCCCATCCCGTTGAAGCCTGGGCCAAACAGCGCGCCCGCCATCGGGTCCATCCCGCTGGATCCAGGAGGGCCGGTGACGATCGGCGGCGAGCTGGTCGTGCTGCTGTGCATGTCCATGTCCGACGGGGCCTGCTGGTGATGATGCTGGTGGTGGTGGTGTTGTTGTTGTTGTTGTTGTTGTTGTTGTTGTGAGGCGATGGTGTAGTTCTCGCCAGACGCGCTGGTGCTCGTGTTGGCGCTACCCTTTCTGTTGGGCTGTGTCTCCCTGTTCTCAGCCCTCGTCTTCTTCAGCAACTCCCGCAGGACGGCGATCACCCTCGGCTGCGGCAGGGACCTGCCCAGCTGTGCCTCTGCGGCCTCGTGCGCGTCCCACGCTCTGAGCAGCGTACTACCTATGGCGGTGTACATGGGGCTCTTGAGGTTGTCTGTCATCCTCCTCTTCTCGTGGTTATCGATGATGGCAGCCCAGGCGCGGCCGCACAGCTCGCCCGTGGTGACGTAGCGGAGCTCCGTGGCCAGAAAGGCGAACGGCGGGAGGGGGAAGTGCATGTAGGTGTACCATTTAAAGCGGCGCAGGGACTCGTCGCTCTGGATCAAGTTATCGTACTCGATGACCTGGATAGCCTCGGCGAACATGGCGTCGCGGACGGCGCGGTCGGGCGCCGACATGGCGCTGGGGTCGGGAAACCGCTGGAGGTAGCCGCGGGAGAAGTAGTCAATGAGGCGAAGCTTGCAGATCGCCTGGCGGGTCATCAGGAAGGTGAAGAAGTGTAAGGGGATCTTGTTGTCGCAGTGGTTCAGATACGTCTTTTCCAGGTACTTGATGTATTCATTCAGGTCCGCCAGGGGCAGATTGTGCCGGGTAGCATTCGTGAACACGTCTGACGAGACGGGAGAAGGACTGTAATGCCAAGTCTGTTTACCGCCCGAGGAGCTCCCAGCCAGATTCGCAACAGGGCGGGAACCCTCTGGGTCTGCAGCCACCGTCAACTCGATGCGCGTGAGGCTGAAGAGCATCTCCGTAGGGCCGACGTGAGGCTGGATGGGCTCCTTGGCATTCACGTGGAGGTCGGGATCGTTGATGTTCAGGGGCGGTCTGCAGTCGCCTTTGCTCGAGGACAGAGCCGTGATTGTAGACCCTGTTATTTCTGCAATCCTCTTGTCGAATATGACGAGCTGCCACCACAGGCGTCGTCGAAGCTCCACCTCGAATGGTGGAAAGCGGAACTGTTCGGCATCTTGATGCAGTCCCATCCGGTTCGCCACCCGGACAGCGATACCTATCAGGCAGAAAAGTGCTCGTGGGTCGACATTTTTGCGCACGGCGATCTAACCTCCAGTCAGAAGGGCACACAGTCCGTGTGAAGAAGAAGAAAAAAGGACCGACTCACGAGGTATGTGAGAAAGGCCTGAAGGACAACGAGATCCGGACTTCGCATAAAGCCGGCGTTGATCAATGCCTGCTGGGTGGCACGATGGAATCTGGACATCATCCGGTTCTTCTCTTCCTTGAATCTCTCCAGCACCTCCTCGTCCGTGAGAGAGAGGACGGCGATGTAGTAGATGCTGAACAGCAGAGCCTCGAGCGGTTTCTCGATCTTGACGGGATTCGCTACTGCTTCTATCAGCTGGCTCTGCAGGGTGGGTGTGTGAATGAGCTTTAGGAGCGGATTGACGTTCTCCAAGTAGATCTGCCACAGCTGGAAGATTTGTACAGTAGGAGGATGCAGGTCGGTGATGGACATGATGGACCCGCCAATGGCGAACGGAAAGCCGTCTGACCCATCGAACATCTTATCAAATGCTTGATGGATCAAGGGCCCCTCAGAACCATCATCCGAGGAGTCTCGAAAGGGATAGTCCTGGCTCCTGTACTGTTCAACTCATAGTTATCAGCAATGCCGAGATTGTGGTAGAGGAGAAATCAAGAAGAGTAGGGCAATACAAACATCTTTACTGAAGGGGAACCAGTTCGGGTGCCTAAGACTGACTGTCAGCCAGGACGTAGTAAAAGAATCATGCTAAATGGGAAAGGGTGTTCTGAGTCTCTCCTACCTCTCGCCATCTTTTCCAGTGGACGATGGAGACGTCTTCAACCCCTCGACTTGAAAACAAACGACAGGTCAGCCAGCAGCCAGTGGCGCGTAGTTTTTTATATATATTTTTTTTATATAGTTTTTTTTGTCCTTCCTTGGTGATCGAAGCCCTGAAAGCAACATATATGTAAGTAACTTACTACCATGCTCGATTTCGTCCACCTCATCAATGGCAGATGGGTCAGAGGACCGCAGAGCCTGGCCGATCGGCTCAAAGTCGACGCCATGCTGGCTGAGCAGCGACTCGTACTTCTTGAGGCGGTCGATGAGCTCCCTCTCGTGCGGCCTCTTCTTGCGGCGGCGAGGCGGCTGGGGAGGGACCACCTTGCACTCGACACCGGCCTTGACGCAGTTGGCGCATGGCTTGTTCTTGTCACAGCGGACCTTCCTCTGCTGACAGAGCACACAGCTATGACCTCTAGTCAGCTTGACCGAGGGCTCGTGTGCAACAACAGCCGACTGCGCCTGGCCGATGTAAGGGGGGATGTTATCCCCAGGGGGCGGAGCCGTCATGCTGGAGCTGCTGCTGCTGCTCCTGCTGCTGCTGCTGCTCGCGGATAATCTTCTTCAGTTTCCCTCTAGAACATTTGGGCCATGAGGACCCCCCAGGTTAGTCTTGGTTCACACACCTCCAGGGCTCGAGAGGTGGGGAAGGGGGGGGGGCTGGGGTTAGAGGCTGTGGTGAAAGAAGCGAGGATGATCCATAGAGAAGGGCTCTTATGATAGTCTGTGCTTCTGATGTAGGACATGTGAGAGGGCCGGCGACCGAAAGGCGCCGTGTGTGCGGGCACCCGAGCCAGCAGGCCGCCGGAGGTAAAGTCTTTGGGAACACGTCCCCAGGAGAGGGCACATGGAAGCACTACTACTGTAAGTCCTCCTTGAGGGGTATACGTAATATGTATAGTAGTAGTAGTAGTAGTAGTAGTAGTGATGGTGGTGGTGGTGGTAGTAGTAGAAGGAGATAGGGGATTCATTCTTACAGCAAAGGGCGTGCGTAGTACAAAGGGGGGGGAGGGGTAGCACGCGCGGGTATGACCTGTCAGACCCTGTATCCCATGCAGAGAGATATGGGTAAGGGGACTTTTGGGCACTGGAGCACCACCACAAGAGGAAGAGACCGTGCCAGGACAGGACTAGGAAGGGGGCTGCTGTCAGTCAATCAGTCAGGCGAATAGTCGCAGACAGTGCAGCGCAGGTTCAGGGCAGGGCCATTAGCCTCGTGTGTAGAGGGGTTGGTTGGTTGAGATGGTGGAGACGCGTGACTGTCTCGGGATATCGCCGGCCACGAGGCGTGTCTCTTGTAGCCGAGAGGTAGTCGATAGTGTGTGGTTGGTGGTCAAGAAGTAAAGTAGTCTGTGCGTGCTTGTGGGTGCGTTACCAGGCCGTCGGATCGGCGGATGAGGGGGGGAGAGAGAGAGAGGAGATAGAGAGAGACGGGCGCTAAGGATCCCAACTTGGACTGTACTGTAAGTACTGTGTAGACAGAGGGGTGTGTCCAGTGTGCAGTGTGTGTTGGTTGGTGTATTGAAATCTTGCTATAGACAGGGGGCCAGCCACGGCAGACGGCAGTGGTCTGTACTTAGTGGGTAAGTAGGTTTAGAGGGGAAAATTTGGGACTGGGCCAGGCTGGGCTGGTACTTGTGCGTGTGCGTGTGTGCGAGCGCCCGCCTACTTTCTGAGAAACGTTGACTGAGCGATGACGAGAAGGAGAAGAAATAAGCTGGGAGGGAGAGAGAGGGAGGGAGGGGCGGGAAATGGGTCAGTGGAACTGTTCACAGCAGGAACCAGGTCAGGTCGTTCGTTAGGTCAGGTCGCAGTTTCCAGGCATCGACATAGGAATGAGAAAGAGGTCATGAATGATCGCTCCTTCCCCGCACTGGGAACCACCCAACCAACCAACCAAAAAAAAGGGTTTGTTGACCAATTCGAGGGCGAGAATTGCGGTGCGGGCTAGGCAGGCAGTGCAAGATGATGGGAATGTGTGAGATAGCAGCTGCAAGCCACGCAGTACTGAGCACGGCGTACTATGTACTGTCCTGGACTGGGTTGGATGAATTTACAGTGGGCCAGAGAGCCACAGGGCCGGCTGCAGAAGACGGGCAGTAGATACAGCAGGGTCACAACCCGCTCTTTCCCTCTCTCTCGATTATGTCATCGTTTATCTGTATGGGACCAAAAAGGACAGATTATTATTCATCACAAAAGTGGCCTGATGAAGGCTCAGCGTTGATCTGATTGATAGATATAGAGTAGAGTGGCTACTATACCACCTATGTAGTAACTTATACCATAGTACTCCTCTCTGCGCAGAAAGAAGCGTTGGAAAAGGTTAATGACCAATGATAAGTAAGTAGTATATAGTACTACAGAATGTGCATGGGACTGTACGTATCAAAACGCTGCCAGAAAAAAAAAAAGAAGAAAAAATTAGTGGGACGTCGTTCTGCGAGGAGGAAGCCAGATTCAGCTCTCGGGACCGAGGTAGCTTTGTCTCATCACCGAGTAGTGCCTTCCTCTTGTTCTGAATATCCCGAATCCTCCGAGCGGTGACCACCACGGAGCCGCTGTTGGGGAAACCCCATATCAGCTTCTTTACATCCTCCACTGTAATCCACATCATTTTCGACCCAACTCTGCTGTTTCTACTCAAAATTCCAGTATGAATGACTACTCAACTTGCTGAATCGTCCGAATCGTCCGACTATCAGTATTTTTCTCGTGTGAATTCGGTTAGCAAGATAAGCTATAAAGGTGAGGAAGGTAAGTACTAAGTACTCAGGCAAGTATGTAAAGCCTGAGCATCACCACCTTTCTTCTTCTTCACAGGCCACTCCAACCCAGTGGTTGAAGAAATTGACCTACAATATCGACATATTTTTACCTCCTCCGGATAGCCTTCGCCAGACTTGCCCCCTTTTCTCCCCTCTTGTCTCGAACGAAGCCCCTTGCTATATCAGAAGGGGAAAACCCTCCTTACTCACTCTTTCTCCCTGTTGGCACTGCCTCTCGAACCTCGTATCTCTTTTCCGCCAACTCGAAACAATTCCTCCTCCTCAGGGCGGGTCTCAGCTGTATATTGTGCTGTTCGCCTGGGAGGATTTGGGATCGAATCTGCAGACAAGATGTCTCGGTCAGCGCCGTCGCTGGCGAGTAGCCACACAGAAGCGCATTCCATGGACGGACAGCTTCGAGGTGATGACAGAGACGTGGATCTAGAGAAGCAACAGCCTATGAAGACCGACGATGACCCGACATCATCAGCATTACCAACATTACCGCCCACCCCCTCACCAGATCCAGACAAGACCACCAAGCCAGGGCCCGCAGGGCCTCCAGGCCGGGGCGGAGACCCTAGTACAAACGACCTATACCAGCCCAGAAGCTCAAAGTTCTGGTTGATCCTAGCATCCAACTTCCTGGCCATGTTCCTCGTTGCCTTGGATCGCACCATCGTAGCCACTGCCATCCCAAGGATCACAGACGACTTCCACTCGCTCGGTGACATTGGCTGGTATGGCTCGGCATACATGTTGACCACAGCCGCGAGCCAACTTGTCTTTGGCCGGCTTTACAAACATTACAATATGAAATGGTAAACGTCTTCCGAAAGTTTCGAGAGTGTGTGTATTCTAGCCTCTGTCAAAACCCCTACTAACATAGGTGCCTTAGGGTCTTCTTGATCGCTATTGGTATCTTTGAGGTCGGATCGGCAATCTGTGGCGCTGCTCCCAGCTCGCCAGTCTTCATCCTTGGTCGAGCGGTTGCGGGGCTTGGGTCGGCGGGGATTTTTTCGGGTGCGATGATGATCATGATTCCCATGATCCCATTGCATAAGAGGCCCATGTTCCAGAGCATGTTCGGAATGGTCTTTGGCATCTCCTCCGTTCTGGGACCTTTGGTCGGTGGTGGCTTCACGAATGGGGTTACCTGGAGGTAAGAGAAGAAGAAGAAGAAGAAGAAGCCGTTTTCTGCCTTTTGTACCCGACACTCGTACTGATCTGGGGGTTAGATGGTGCTTTTACATTAATCTGCCGATTGGAGGCTTTGCATTGTAAGTCCTTCCTTGTGTGGAGACATTGCTGAGACCCTTCACTCACTAACATGTATGCAACAGCGTCTTCATGCTTTTGTTCTGGAACCCGCCCCCTCGCAAGATAGAGCCTGCTCCCTTTTTCACGCACATCAAGCGGCTCGACCCGCTAGGCACGATCTTTTTCATCCCCAGCATCGTCTGCCTACTCCTCGCGCTGGAGTGGGGCGGCTCGGCCTACGCATGGAACAGCTGGCGCATTATCCTCCTGTTCGTCCTATTCGGCGTCCTAGCCATCGCCTTCGCCGCCGTGCAGATCCTGACGCCAGAGACCGCCTCCATCCCCGTCCGGATCATCACGCAGCGCAGCGTCTTTTGCGCCACGCTATTCACATTTTTCGTCGCGGGATCCATGCTCATCCTGGTCTACTACCTGCCTGTCTGGTTCCAGACGGTCAAGCTGATCAACCCTCTCAAGTCGGGTATCTATACTCTGCCGCTGGTCCTCTCTCTCGTGGCCGCCAGTATCATGGGCGGCATCTTCACGCAAAAGATCGGCTACTACATGCCGGCAATGCTCTTTTGCCCCATGGTCATGGCCGTCGGCGAGGGCCTCCTCAGCACGCTGACGCGCTCCTCCTCGCAGGCCAGCTGGGTCGGCTTCCAGTTTCTCTCCGGTTTCGGCCTCGGCTCCGGCATGCAGACGGGCAGCCTGGTCGTGCAGACGGTGCTCCCCATGCCCGACGTGCCCATGGGCATCGCCCTCATCTTCTTCGTCCAGCAGCTCGGCGGCGCCGTCGCCACCAGCATGGGCCAGACCATCCTCAGCAACCTCCTCGTCTCGCGGCTGGCGGGCATCCCAGGGATCGATCCCGAGCAGATCGTGAACAACGGCGCCACGGAGCTCACGGCCATCGTGCCCGCGCAGGACATCGATATGGTTATCAGCGTGTACGACTACTCGCTCACGAGGATCTTCCTAGCGGCAATGGGCATGGCCCTAGCAGCGCTGTTGGCGGCTGCAGGGGTGGAATGGAGGTCGATCAAGACGGGCCAGCCTGGCCATGGTGGTGGTGGTCCTGGTGCCGGGCCTTCTCCTCCTCCTCCTCCTCCTCCTGCTCCATCTGGAGCTGCTGCTGCTTCTGCTTCTGCTGCCGGCTCATCCACGGCGGCGGTGCAGAAAGTCAGGGGCAGCCAGGATACACAGGTCGGCAGCCCAGCTGGTGATGTTGAGCTGGACAGCATAGAGAGGAAGTGAGCAGCAAGGATCAGTTTTGTTGTCACTGCTGACGAACGAACCTCTTTCATTGGACAATACTTGAGGCTGGGTATTGAGCATGACTTGGTGTGTATTAGAGTAATACTAATAATGATACTTCACCACTCACGAAATGAAGACCATCGTGACTCCGTCTTTGGCTCCTGAGATCAACAGCAAGACTACTTTCATGAGTGAAATGTGGAACAGGCAGCAGCCAGTTTGACTAATAATACTAGAATGATATGGGGTCCAAACTTAACTACAGTGCTGTGGGATGATCCTGTCGTGGCATTATCTGGCCGGCCAACAGGGCTTGTTAGTGCATAACAGTGTCCCTAACACGATCCCACTTTAGGCCTGCGCCCAGGCTGGTGTTGGGCAACTACAGGCCTATCAAGATCCCACTAAGCACACCCACCCTCCCCCCCTTCAAACTTACCGTCTCATTACTTCTCTCCAAGCCTTCTACCTTACTTTTTTTTCACTCTTCAGTCTGGATAATCTTCATCCTTCTTCCCTCTTGATCTGCACGCTGGCTGTTTTTGTCTCCACGTTTGTATGACGACCAATCGAACCACCCACGCCACCTGACTGCAGCATTTGCACAGGTCCTTTCTTCCAGCCTAAAAAAAATAATACTAAAAGAGACCGGCCCCATGGCCCGTCCTTCTTCTCTCATACTTGTCCCTTCGTTTTAATTACATGCACTCACCATCATCTGGTCTCACAGCGTCAATTTTGTTTTCATGTTTTCTTGTGAGGCTGCAAGGTCTTGTAGTTTACGAAAGTCATTACTCTACTCATTCGTTCATTGATTTATAAATCCAAGGTGTCTCGACGGGAATTCTGAGCTCTTGGATTGGCAGCACCTTTTTATTAACCACCAACCACCATCGCCACGTTCAATTCAAGGACACATCTCCTCCCTCTCTCTCTCTCTCTCTCGTGCCTGGTCCAATTTAAGAAGAGGAAGAAAATGGCCGATGCGGAGGAACCTCAACATTTTAATTCGCTGGCTGAGAGAATCGCCGCACTAAATAAACAGCCCAACTTCACGGAGCCCAAGAAAAAGCCGCCGCCACCACCGCCACCCTCGAATCAGCAGCGTCCTTCATCGCGCACGCCTGCCCAGGCACAGGCACAGGCACAGGCACAGGCACAGGCACAGACGACAGCCTCACCTCCTCTTAATGGTCATGCTCAGGCCACCTCTCCCGCCCTGCCAGCTCGTCCGGTGAAGAAGGCGCCACCACCTGTTCTTCCTCAGAGGACCAACACGGACATCAGCAGCCATGGGCATACGCCGCCACCACCAACCCGTGGCCTTGCGCCTCCGTTGGCCCGGAGGGATTCCGAGCAGACCAAGACGTCCCCTGCCCTGCCGCCTAGGAGGCCGTCAACCCAATCGCTGGGCCCTCGTCGGGGCTCGAACGAGTCCATCAGGTCGACCATGTCCTCCCTCTCCCTCAACAACAGCACTCTCTCAACCACCACCAGCATCGGCTCCACTGACGGCCGGAGGCTACCACCGCCCTTGGAACAGGCTAAACTGCCACCGCTTCCGCCGTCAAGAAAAGAGCGAGAAGCCGCCCAGGCGCAGGAGGCCGAGGACGCGAGGGCAGCCACTGCTGCGAAGATCGTGAAGGCGCCAGTGCTGCCCAAGCGGTCTGTGTCTGCGATGCCAGCTCGAAATGGAGACTCGGAACCCCGGCCATCTCTGCCGCCCCGGCTGCCTAGCAGACCAGCCCGATCGCCCGGCATACCAGAGGCCGAGGAACCGCCTCCAACCCTTCCCACGCGGCGGCTGCCCCCTCCGCCCGCCAAGTTCGTCAGGACCATCCCACAGGTCGCAGGGGACACAGCTGGTGGCACACCGGCGGATCCAGCCAGCGCTGCCCCGCCTCCCCCGGTGCCTGTCGCGTCACGCCCCAGCGCCGCACAGATAGACGCGGCAGCCTCCAGAGGCGGTGCTGCACAACAGGAGGCCTCATGTCTGATCTGTCGAGATTTCACCGGACCAGACGGTGTTGCCGCCCAGCATCCTCCTTCCGTCATCGATCGCGGCGACCCCATCGGCTACCTCGCTCATCACCTTTGCGGCCCCTTCCCCTCGCCCACTGACAAGGCCCGCGCCATATTCACATGGTGCCATCATAATATTGATTATGACGTTGCAGGCTTCTTTGCCGGGTGTCCTGTCCGGGGCACGGCGAGCGAGACCATCTTCTCGGGCAAGGCAGTCTGCGAGGGCTACGCCCGGACGTATGAGGCTATCGCCAAACGCGCAGGGCTGGAATGCATCGTTGTAGGAGGTCACGGGAAGGGCTTTGGCTTCGAGCCTGTGAAGGACGGCCAGGCGCCCCCACCGCGCAACGCTACAGGGCACGCCTGGAACGCCGTCTGTATTGACAATGGTCACTGGAAGCTGATCGACCCATGCTGGGGCGCCGGCCATCTGGACGGGCGGTCCTACAAGCGAGCATTCAACGCGCAACAGTTCACGATGAGCAATGAGATTTTCGGTTGGAGGCACTTCCCAGAGGACAGCCGGCATTTCTACCGCGACGACAGACGTGCCCTGTCCTGGGAAGAATACATCATGGGTCCTACTGGCGGGGAGCGTCCTCGATGGTATGGCAACACCGTCGAGGAGGGCATCTCCGAGTGGAACGCGTCCCCTCCGCAGAAGGACATTCCGGTCTACAGCGGTGAGACGGTCCGTTTCCAATTCGCCAAGCTGTGCGAGCACTGGACGGCCGAGAGGAACGGGAGGGGCAAGCCTAGGCTCCTGATGATGAACATCAACGGGGTAGACGGGAGGAAGAAGGACCAGGTGCCACTGGACTCGGACGGGTTCTGGTGGTGGTGTGACATCCCGGCAAGGTACGTTTACCTAAAAGCCCGCTCCAACTCCCTCCCCCCCCACCCCCCCCCAAAAAAACCCTCACATCCTTGCGAGGTGTTTGCTAAAACTAACGTGGCATTTTTTTTTCTTCCCCTCCCAGGAATCTGGGCAGTCCTGGCCAAAAGATACAGCTATATGGCCTCAATGTGCTGAATGGTAAGGATGCTATGGGGGTTACCAAGCAAGAGTTCCAGAGGGTCAGATCCAGTGGCGGATACAGCATGGGCTGGGTCAGTTTTGCGGAGTGGGAACTGGTGTGAGGGATAATGGCATAGAAAGTGTTTTACAGCAAATAGTCAGACAATTGCTCTGGCTACATTATACCAATACAGTTTCATCTTCATCAGTCCTCATATCTGTCACTCTCTCTTCTCTACTTGACGTTTTCCCCTCATCTCCTCTGTAGGCTGGTCCACGAGACAAAGTTCCACTATATGTGATTTTACAACGCATTGAATAGTCCCATGCATGTATAGAGTCCTCAATTTTACCGACATAGGTGAGATGATGTGTCTTCTGCTTCTGTGGGGGGGGGGGGAGGGGCATCATGAGCCTTGGCCATATATAGAACCGTGTCCAGCAGCTAACATTATCATTTTGATCTCATCTCTGCAGATTAGATCGAACTGTGATCTACAGATCTTATGTGGGTAGCAGCAGTATTAATAGGGCTGTTTGTACTGATAGTGACTTACTCTACAGTCAGTAAAGTCAGTCGACTCTACAAAATTTTGGAATTCGTATTGGATCAAACTAGTGGTTATTGAATGGGTGTTTATCCAAACTCCAGACAGCATCTG
Source organism: Cryphonectria radicalis (assembly GCA_014849355.1). Taxonomy (NCBI): domain Eukaryota; kingdom Fungi; phylum Ascomycota; class Sordariomycetes; order Diaporthales; family Cryphonectriaceae; genus Cryphonectria; species Cryphonectria radicalis. The sequence goes on along the minus strand of JACWQW010000003.1, from coordinate 258,545 downwards.
AATCATTAATGAGGAGGCTCTTTTGAACAGCAGAAAGCATACATCTTACTTTTACCATAGTTTTGGTTTCCCAAATGCTTAGCCTAAGAGGTAGCCTTGTAGGGGAAAAAAACCAACAAACAGCGAATGCCCTGCCTGACTGCGTAGAGCCTTGTTGAAGCTGCGACAGGGGATCCCCGGGATCGACCGTACATGAGGTTGATTGGGCGGGAAGACTGGTACAGAATCCCTGTAAGCGCCCGCCCCATGTTCCCCGCCGCCTCTTCAATAGCTAAGGTAAGATTGCGCTAACGGCTTAATGGGCTCCTCCAGAAGAGGCCCACTGACGCAACTTTGTACCATAGTATTATTACTGTGCGTATTTTTGGGGATTTCACCTTTTTGCAACAACAAAACAACAACGACGACGACGACAACAAACACCTTTTGTTCAGCCACATTTCTTTTGGGCAGAGCTTGGTCTTCTCTTCGTCTGCCGCACCTTGCTCTGCTCGCCTCGCTTTACGTCATCCCGCTACTGCGCGCCATCCTTTTCAGGAAGGAGGCAACGGGTTCTTCTCAGCTGAACCACCTCGGCTCGCTCCGTTTCCTGATCCAGCAGCAGCGCTGGGCAACAACCTGTGCAGCTTTGGTGGGCGACGACGAAAGCAGCGTCACCTTTTCGGTTTGTGTCTCGTTCGACCGAAAAAAAAATTTTTTTTTAGACTTTTGCACACGATCGATCGCAAACCCCGTCGGCTAGATCCAGAGAAACCCGCGACCTGTTGCGCAAGACATCGCCCCCGGCTTCCCAAGATGGAAGCAGATACAGCAGTGGAGGCTCTGGGGAGCCCACGACCCCTCCTCCACTTCACCGGTCTACCCAGAGAAATCCAGAGCGCCATCATTAGCAATGTAAGCACACACTCACTCTCTCTCTTTCTCTCTCCCTCCCCCCCGCCTCTTCCTATGGTCAAGAATCCAACCTCTTGTCGAGTAGTGTTTTTGCGTGTGTGTGTGTGTGTGTGGCTGAACTCTTTCGTAGTGCTCACGGCTCGACCTGATCTGCGTGTCGCTCGTCTCCAGGCATTTTCGGGACCTCGCCGCGGCCGAGCTCTACCGCAGCCTCCAGATGGTCTTCTCGGACGAGGATGACTTCGCCATCGACACCATAGAGCGGCTGGCTAAGGGCCTCGAGACTCTTGCTACAAGCGATTACGACTACGCGAATCATATCCGGGATATCACGCTCGACACTGTGCTTAGGGGCGAGAAGGCGGAGATCCCGTACAAGCTCACGCTGGGCGTCCGCTGCGTCGAGAGGTTCCTCAATACCCTGCTCCTGTTGACGCTGCGCAAGGCCAAGGCGCTGGAGAAGCTGAAGTGGAGCATCCGGGTCGAGCTCAGCAGGCCAGTATACCAGGCGCTCCACCAGATCGACACCCTCACCTGCCTGTACATCCGCATGCACCATGGCACCTCGTCCTACGAGGCCCCACCTCCTCTGCCTCTCTACACGCCCTCGACGTCTCCAGAGGTGTCTACAACGCCCATCCCAAGCCACGACCCCTCCATCCCCCAACCGACCATCATCCTCCCTCCACCTCCGCCCTACCTCTTCCACATCCCGCCCCACCTGTTGTCGCTACCGCCGCCACCTCCCCTTCCCAAGGCCCCCAGGGCCAGGCTGTCAAGACATGCTGTGGCAGCTACGGGTCCACCGACCCTCTCCGGGTTCAAGAACCTGTCGTCCCTGGCGGTCCTGGAAATCGACAGCCTGGAGGTCATCACGGAGCTCAAGTCATGCATTCGGAACTCGCAGGGGACTCTCAAGGAGCTGAGCCTGTCCTTCTCGACAGGCCTCGCCATGCGCGCCCGAAAGCCCTCACAGGAAGAGATCGACCCTGAAGATTCGGACCCCGACGATGAGTTCCAGGTGATGCCGGTGAGCCTCCCGCCACCGCAGACATTTGATGATCTCAGCGGGCCAGCGAGGGCTCTCCGCGCGCAGGAGGAGCGCAAGACACAGGAGGCGGTGTTGGGCCGCATATTTGACTTGGAACCATACCTGGTCAAGGAGCCCGCCGTGATGCAGGTACAGGAGAAGGAGAAGGAGAACGAGGCTCCGAAGCAGGACGAGGCGGTACCTCCCGGCCATGAGTTCATCAATTCCCTGAGGGCTGTTTCTAGTAAACTCATGAGCCAGCTGAACGGTTCAGAGGACTTCACGGTGGCTCAACAGGACATTTTGAACGTCATCGAGACCGCGGCGAGGAAATACGTCGGCTCGGAGGAAGCCAAAGCAGTAGCCTCCAAGGAGAACGGCGGCACAAACGGCGAAGCGAGCGGCTCTGGCGTGAACGGTGAAGCGGTGGATGAGGAGGAAGCCGCGGTAGCCGCGGCAGCAGAAGCAGCAGATAACGGACAGCAGGCGGAATCGAGCCTGTTCAGAGAGGAGACGTCAAAGGCCCAGGAGCATGGGCAGGATCTCGGCCCCGACGATATCGATGTGGAGGCACCCCTGGAGGATAGCTTTACCGATGAGCCGGTAGAGCTTGACCCAGCTGAGACTGTCAACGGCGCGGGAAGCCCGGCATCTGGACAGACTGCGAAACAAACCAACGGTCTCGGCTCTACCACGAGGGACGGCGGTGCTACTGTCGAGGACCCGATCCCAAACGTATCAGCAGTAGTTGCCAACCTGGATGCGCAGCGGGCAAATTTCAAGGTCCTTTCAGACAAGCTGCACTTCTTCGAGGTTGAGGCGGAGGAGCTGCAGAAGGAGATCGACAGACTGGCCAACGCAGGGCCTGACGGGTCCGATGTCATAAAGCGGGTGAAAGATGCCGAGAGGCAGACGCAGGAGTTCAGCGACAGTATCAAGGATATCAAACAGGAGATGTCAGCCGTGGCTGCAGAAATCGAGGATGCGGAAAAGCAGATGCCCGATGCTGCAGGCACCGACGATTCGGACACCCTGCGGCAGCGCATTAACGAGTACGCACGCTCGACGAGAGGCCTCAGCCTTGAGACACTGAGTATCTACCTGATCCCCGTCAAGCGCTCCGTGCTGTCGCGCGCCGTTGACCTGCGGGTGCTCCAGAGCATCACGCTGCTCGGCGTCGGCAACCAAGCTCCTATCTGGTCCCTTTTCGCCAAGGAGAACCAGCTTCACCCGCTGCCTCTACGCAAGGTCTTTACTGACAATGTGTCCCTTACGTTCCTGACTTTTCTCTTCCAGCTCCCGGAGCTTCACGAGCTGTACATGCTGGAGCGATCACGCAAGTTCAAGCCAGAGTCGTTTGCGCCGCACTCGACCGTCTCCATGGCTCAGATCAGGCGGATCGTGTTGAAGAAGCACCTGGGAACCCTGAAGCGGCTCATGATCAACTGCCAGGCAAGCTGGCAGTGGGACATGGATTCGAAGACGGCGTATCTCCTATGCACGCGGGGAACTGCTCTTGAGGAGCTGGCCATCAGCAGCGGTGTACGCGAGATTGTAAGTTTTTGTCCCGGCACAACCCTTTCCCCTTTCCCCTTTCTCTCTCTCTCTCTCTCTCTCTCCCTCCCTTCCTGTCTAAATCTTTCGCATGACGGCATGGGCTGACCTGAGACGCGCGCGCCAGCATATTCTTCTCCAACACATCCAGCACCTGACCAAACTGCGCGCATTACACATCATCAACCTGCGCAATGACGACACCTGCGTCTGGGTGATGCGGGAGACCAAGCGCTTCATCATTGATGCCCTGACCCACCTCCCTAAACTCAAGATCGAGTGGCTCGCCATCGACGAGGACGACACTGTCGACCACATGTTTCGATGGAGGGAGCCCCACAAGGGCAAGAAGCAGAACGCGAACGCCAAGGGAAAGGAAAAGGCCCCCTTGACGACAACGCCGCCGCCACCACCACCGCCCCCCGCGGACGGCGATCCGTTTCCCGTGCTTACCCTAGAAGACCCCGGTATCGTCAGCGACAGCGAGGAGGATGACGAGAGCGACGGCAGGATCGTGACCGACAGCGTGCCATTCTATGCAGCATGGGACATCAAGATCTTCAACAAGGAGATTGTCCAAGGGCAATTGTGATTTCAATTCGTGTTCCGGTTTTTTTTCTTTTCTTCTTTTCTTTTTCTTGAACGGACCAACACCAGCAGTAGTAGCCAAGGAGGGGGTTTTTTTTTTTTGGGCCCCCTCTCCTTTCTTCTTCTTCTTCTTCTTGTTTTCTTTCTGGGCGGGGCGTGGCGTAATGCGAGACAACAGCGATCGGGATTCGTACATCATCATGAACTGACATATATTGCAAGATACCCCCCCCCCCCCTCTTTCTCCTCTCCTCCTCTCCCAAAAGCAAAAAGAAAAAAACATTCGAAATAAGGAGGATTAAACTAGTCGATAAGCATATTCAATAAGGGAAGTCTTTCTTTTTTTTTTACTCGGGGGCTAGGGATAGCAAACCATAGCCGGCGTTGGGGTAATTTTTACGAAGTCAAATGCTCTCTCTCTCTTTTTTCTTTCTTTTCTCCCTCTCTAGCTTCATGAGATACTTCACTGGCCTCCCTCCCTCTTTTTTCTCTCTTTTCTTTTGGAGAGGAGGATTTTCATACGGGTAGCACAGCTACCCACCACTTTCTAGGAAAGGTGTGTTTACTTGTATTGAATAGAAAACAGGATATATCAGCTGGCATTTCAAAGTGAATTGAGTCCATCGTTTCTTTCTCTGGCTTTTGTTTTTGGTATTGTGTGTCTCTCTTACTATCTCACTCGTTCCGGCAGAAAAAGGTCTCAGTAGCTCTCCATGGGTATCCAATCATGTCCTGTCCTATCCTGTCCTGTCCTATTCTATCATTCCTTGAAAATCTCACCATCGTATAACTCATGTTAACAATGAAAAAGAAAGAAGAAAAAAAGGTTCAATTCCACCAAAAGCTGACGCTAAAGGACACACTCAGTCCCCTCACGTAGTGCCACCAGCCGATGGGCAGGTAGAGCGTGTCACCCGGCTCAAGGATGCAGTCAACATACGGCACATTTTTGAAGACGCCAATCTCTTCTTCTTTTTCCTCCTCTTCCTCGTCCTCGTCCCTTGGATCCCACCCCTCCTCTACGCCGACGTCCCAGAGGCTTGTGTTTGCCATATTGACCCCGCTCTCTTTGCCCCTCGGGCGCATCTTGGGCCTCTGGAGAGGCGAGTACAGGCGGACATACTTCCTGCCCACGACCTGCACCAGCAGGTTATGGTAAGGGTCCGTGTGGAGGGGGGTGATGGTTCCTGGGGGCCCAAACCACGCGTTGAGCATGGGTTCGTCGAGCTCGGGCTGGTCCTGTGAGGGGTCCTGCGGGTGTCCTGGCGGCGTGGTGTAACAGTGGTCCGGGATCAGGACGTCCCCCCGTAGCTGGGGCAGCTGGGCGAAGAGCTGGTGCTGGGCGAGGTAGGCCATGGGCCCGCTGTTGCGTGGGGGGTTGACGATGTACTTCTCGAGGAAGTCGGAAAATTTCAGGATCCTCTGGGCCCAGCCCGCGTCCACGTAGCTCCGCCCGACCTCCACGGGCACCAGCCTCCGACCCTGGAGCGTGCGATGCAAGAGGTACGAGGGCCTGTTCCACGGCCGACTTGATCGGGCCGGCCAGCTGTCCACGAGACCGGTTAGAATCAGCGGCTCGGGCCCGAGGTCGCGCGGTGCGCTGTCCATGTACTGCTGGAAGGAGGACATGTCCATGTTCTGCGCGGCTTCTCGACGGATCGGGTGGCGGACGGGTGGCGTGAAGGGCTCATGGGTCGAGATGGTCGGCTGGCTTTCCCATAGCGTGGCGGGGACACGGCCAGGGGGGGAGGTGTCTAGCCTCTGCCTCTTTATCGGCGGTGGCAGCACAGGTGAGCGGGGTCTGTGGGTGCCCGGCTCGTGATGGGTGTTGACAGCGGACGTCGGCACTGGCGCTTCCATCTTGATGACGCCTTCTAGTAGCTCAAAGACCTCTTCGATCCACCTTCTGCCCCTAGCGTGACCACCGGCCCCCGCCAGGAGCAGCGCCTTGTCCAGCGTTTCCACCATAGCGTCCATCATATCGTCTTTTGTCTTCGTGTGGCCCCCTGCCAAGCTGTCCGACGGCGAACGGGAGGCTGCATCTCTGACATTGGCGCTGACGGGGGTGCCGACAGTGTCATCCGCACCTGGCCAGGCCTGGCAGGAGAGCAGGTAGAGACAGGCAAATTTCAGGATGGCGGCGTCTGTGTACAGCTGCCTCCAGCACAGCGGCAAAATCTTGTACAAGTGTGCGTAGAACTTCGAGTAGGCGACCGAGAGTATATCGTCAAGTCTCTTCACGATGAGGACTTCGTCGATGTCGACACCGTCCGTGGTGAGGAGCTGCTGCTTTCCGCCTCCGTCTTGTCCCTGGCTGGTCCCGTCACACGCCTCGCGCCCCTGGCTCCTCTCCTCCGCCAACGAGGGGCGCACAGCATCGGGGTGTTGGTCGCCACCGGAAAGACCACCCGGCTTGACGGATAGCGACTCCGGTTGAGGTGGCGATGATGGTGAAGACGGCAGCCTGGGGTGTTGAGGCGTCGGCGCCTCGTACAGAGCGACAACTCGCGACGCCTGTCGGCCGAGGAGGTGCACGAGAGGCTCACCACAGCCTGCTAGGGTTCGGCTCGCCTGATCGCCGCCTTTGCCGCCGCTGCCGTTCGTCGTAAGATGAAGGTCATCGTCATGGCTCCCGTCAGTCTCGCCGGTGCCACCAGAGGGCCCCTGGCCCCCTGGAACGACAAATCTGCATTCCTCCTTGATATCCCGAGCCGCAGAGACACACAGCTCCCACAGCTTGCTCTCCGGGCCTGTGAGACCGGTGGCGTCTTCGTCTCCTGCGCCTGCCATATCGCTCCTTGACCTGGTGGTCACCTTTTCAGACACCACCGCTTCTTTTCCCGTCCTATCGCCCATTCCAGACGAGATGATGGGGGGCGCGAGAGACAGAGGGTGAGCGGCCAGGCACTGAGAGCCACGAGTTATCTGCCGACCGACTTAGGCGAGGGCGCACAGCACCTTGCGGGAGGCTGTGGGACGGGCTACTGCAGCCAGGGTTGTCGTACACGTATTTCCCCCTCTCGTGGTTCGCATGAGGCTGGGGAGGACAAGAAAACCGAGAAACAAAGGTGAAAAGAAGGAGAGGGTAGGGTTGGGCGAGATATTGGGCCGCTGTGCTCTGTGCTGGGCTGTGCAGCTTGTTGGTGGGAGGATTGTCTCGGATTGTCTCGGCAGCTTGATTCCTTTCTTATTTATTATTGTTATTATTATTATTATTTATTATTATTTTGGAAGAAGGGAAGAAAGGAGGAAAGTAAGAAAGGAAAAGAGGTATCAGAGGTGACGATCGATAACAGTGAAGAGAAGAGACCATGAGAACGACAGATAGTGGAAGGGGTTCACAAGTCGGAAATTTGTTGACTGTTGGAAGATTCAGCTCTTTCCTCCCCATCCTGGTCTCTGCTGCTGGAGATTTCCTTCCTTGGTCCGCCTGTACTTGCAACATCCTCCAGGGATCAGGCCTGCCGCCACCACCCGTAAACCAGGTTGTTTTGCTAGAGACTGGGCGCGAGAGAAGAGGTGTGGGCACGCACGGCAACGGTGGCAGGTGGATAGGCGGGTAGAGGCGTAAGCGAGCTCTGTAACGCTGATCATGACTCCACCACACCACAGAAAGGTGGGGAACCCGACTGTGCCTGCCTCTGAGGGGTTCTAACATCCCATACTTATTAAGTGTACAGTGTTCAATTAACTTTGTACCATGTACTGTACAGTATGGATTACTACAAAGTACATATTACCATGTACCAGATAGTGTGTGGTATGACCAGTATGACCAGTACTGCAGCAAAACCCTCACAGCACTACCTAGTACGGCATTGTCACACTTGAGAAGGCTCTATCACATTGTCAGGACTTTCTCCTCAATTAGATTGGCAACCTCATCAGGTAATAATCATGTGGTCCCATAGTGGCAGTACTATACCCCCCCTTTTTTTCCAGCTCAGCCTGCAGAGGAACTCTCACACCCACCCGAGAGATGGGTCCACGCTTGTAGGAGAGTTATCGAGGGATAGGTAGGTAATAAGATCGGGGAATAGACAAGAAAAGAAAGAAGCAGAAAAATGATCGCTTATGCAGCCAAAGGGTATGCAAAAGAAGGAAAAGCAACAGAAAGAATCCTATGCTACCCCCAGATCAACACCCACCACTGGCAGCTCGACTTGGGTGGGTGGGCCAACGGAAGAAAAGAAGAAAGGAGGGGGGGGGGGGGGAGAAAAGAAAAATGCAACGCGAAAATGCAATTGACGCCAGCTCCATTCTTCCACACACACACACACACACACACATACGCTCTGCTCAGCTGAGACCTGCATGCCTCAGCCCCTCAGCCAGCCTCTTCGTCTGCACACTACTACACTTGCATTGACACCTTATACGCGCGTCACCTTCACCCAGAGCTCTGACTGGATGAAGATACCAGCGCTGAACGAGTTCCACGGGGAGGGCGGGTTGAGGAGGCCGACGTCGTACCGCCGGAGGATCTGGGCAAGGAATAGAGAAAAAAGGTTAGAGTCATAATTCAGAGACAGGAGACAGGAGGGCGAGGGGGTACACCTGGTGGGGTCACATCACTTACCTCGACAAACACCTTATTTAGCTCCATCAGCGCCACCGACCTGCCGAGGCACTGCCACTTGCCGTACTTGAAGACGAGCTCCCATGTGCTGGTCATGGCGCGCAGCTGCTCCTGGTCCTTGATGTCGAGCCAGCGCTCCGGCCGGAAGGTCTCCGCGTCCACGCCATACACCTCCTTGTTGTGCTGCACGCCGAATGCAGACCAGCCGATCTCGGTGCCCTCGGGCACAGGCACCCCATGGATCACGTCGCCCCCCGGCGGCACCACCGTCGGCATCAGGCCCGTCACCGGCGGGAACACACGCAGGCCCTCCTTAATCACCGCCTGCAGGTATGGCAGCTCTCGCGCCTCCTCGTCCGTGATCGGGCTCGACAGACGTCCCTGCGCAGCGGCCGTTCGCACCTCGTGCGCCAGCCTGCGGTACACCTGCGGGGAGCTCATCAGGTAGAGCATCGTCGTGCGGATCGCCGTCGCCGTCGTGTCGGAACCCGCGACGATGTTCACCAGTGCCTCTCCCTCAGCCTCCTCCCGCGTCAGGCCGTGGTGCAGGAACGACGCGAGCATGTCCTTGCGCTCGGGGCCTTTTGATGCGAGCCTCTCGGATACTACCTGCTTGGCGACCCTGAGGGCGGGTCCAAGGGAACTGTTAGCAAACAGACAAGGTCCACCCTGTGCGACATGACGGGTCATATTTCGAGGGGAAGGAATATCCACCAACCCGATGAATTTGCCAAAGCCGTGTGGATCGTTCTCTGAGGGCATGAAACGCCGCAGAAACCTCGACTGCGCTAGCCTTGCCAGCATGGGAAAGACGCCCACCAGCATCATTACCGGCATGCTGGCCTCGGTCTGGTGGATGTACTCAAAGACGTCTTTGTCTTCTGCCAGATGGCCAAAATCCTTACCAAAGGCCAGATCGCCGATGATATCCAACGTGAGGTACTGGCTCTTCCGGGCGAGATCCATGGGCCGATAGATTGCCCCCTCAGAGACGTATCTACTCTCAATCATGTCGATGAAGGCTGTGATGCCCTTGTCGATGCCGCGCTCGAGACCTTCATTTTCTTTCCCGGCATACTGTACACGGGTTAACTATTAGCGATTCTATATATATCCACAGAGCGAGAATAGGGGGGGGGTGTTTCTTTTTCAAATTTGGGGGGGTAACACAGCGGCTTACACCTGCAGCCATTTTCGCTCGCAGCGCATTGTGTTGCTCGTCATCTCGTAAAGAGATGATGTTGTCGCGACTGGGATCGAACCGGACGGCGTCATACCAGTCGGATTTCCTGTATTTGGAACGAACGGCCCACTGGCGCTTGATGACCTCAGGGTCATCCGTCACGAGAGCATTTGGACCGATCCGGGCGAGATGACCTGTACAGAAGAAAAGAGTCAGGGTCATATCCTTCTTGCGTGCTACCTGATGTGGTGGTGGTGGTGGTGTCTAGATGCCATGGCTGACACTGGTTGTTTCTAAATGTCTCAGGCTGTTGTGTCAAAGGAAACAACATCTGCATGTCTCGTCTTGTATAGATGGGAAAGAGGACCCGAAATTTTTTGGGGGGGGGAGAGGGGGGGAGGAGAGAGGCGGGAGACACGGGGCCTTGACTTCAAAGTCCTCTCTTACCATATGTCTCGCAAGCCGACTTAAGGGCTAGATGCATATTTCCACCAAGAGTGTTACGCAGCATCCACCACTTGCTAAACCCAGCAGACCGCGGGCCCGAGATGTGTCGCAAACGCCGCCATGTAGTGTAGATGGTGACTGAATAGTATCCGGCAAAACCCAGGACCAGGAGGACGATGAGGCCGGTGAAGGACAGTCCGTTGATGCCTGTCCCTGTCCCTCCAGAGGACGGTCGTATGTGACTGAGCATTGTCATGCTCTCGAGGGTTTATTGGTGTAAGGAAAAAGAGAAGTTGGTGCTGGAGAAACTAGGAGGGAGAAGACGGGAAGTTCGGTAGGGTAGGTATGTAGATCAAGAGAAGGGGGACAGGATTTAAGATTAGCGAGGTCGAACGGGAGTGGGGAGTGGTTCGGACAGGAATCGCGAATCAAGTAATAAGCACTCGCTTATCTAGATTTGAATAAATGCATCCGACAGACTGGAGACGACGCAAGACTGAGTGGAGTGCAAATAGAGGGTGTTCCACCCTCTTTAGGTGAAAGGACCAGGCATGGGAGTCGAGGACGCTAATGCCAGTGGGAAAATGAGGTGCCCTGAACCAGGTACTCTCTCCTCTTGATTAGAGATCGAGCCGGGCCTTCCATGTACACGTGGGTTGACTTTTACGAGTCCGTTTCCAATAGTAAATGCAGGTAGGGTATGAGGTGACCGGGGAGATGCCATGCAGTGACGAACGGGGAAGGTGTGTGAGTGACTGAGCTATCGTCAATGAGGAGCCAGCCTTGGGCCAGCCGCTGTTTTGCCATGATCCCGCGGGCGTGGTTCACGAAACAGATCTGGGGTAGTTCAGGATTAATGAGGCGACAGGATGTCAGTAACGTACGATAGCTCACTGTGCGTAGGCGTAGGAGGGAGGGGAGAAGGGGGGGGGGGGATCGAGGACAGGGAGGAGGGTGTAATTTTGCCAGGACGACACAAGCTTTGAGCGGCTGCCCTCGGCTCCGCTCGAGACAACCGGAGCAGCCGACGAAACACTTCGACAAATACAAGGTGGTGGTGGTGGTAGAGGAGGAGGAGGAGCATCGGCTGTTCAGCATCATGAGCGCCACGTCATTAAAGTGACCCAGTCAGTCACGGACCACGGACCAACATATACAGGCTCAAACCGTTCACTTGTCCAATGTGGGGAGGGAGACCCTCTTCGGCGGCGCAGGAGGGAGTGAGGGGAGAGAGACGCACGGGTACTGTTTTGGGTGACCCCGGATGGGCAAACCGAGAGTGTGCATCATCCTCCACTAAGCCCCTATGAAGCCGACGGGCCATCATGAAGAATAGTGTTGTGAGGCGGGCTGGTGTCATAGTGTTGTACCAAACTCACAGACATATCGGGCTCTGATATTGACACATTGTAGCCAGTCACGGAGGCTGCAAGGCCACCCACACCCACCCACCTGCCCACCCATCTGGAAGCGGGAGGCAAATTGTTGGACGGCGAGGTAAGACGTCGAGACAAGCGGCGTAATCTTGGAGTAACGGAATTGCTGCGGGCAGACGATCCTACGTTCCCAACTCACGAGCCTAAAACCGTTGATATATCAGCGCAGGTCGCAGGTCGACAGGCCAGCACCGTCTCCCGAGATAGCAAAGATATGCAGGCCAGATCGCAATAGTCTGCCATCACCGGGAAGGGGTTCGCTGTAGGTACATACAGTGTACAGATACCGCCAGGGGTGGTCGAGCTCCCCTTCCACACCTCCACGCCACAGTGCGGTGGGGCACGCACACCATACCTGAAGAGCCTCCTGGAGGGGGGACAAGGGTCCTCGGGGACCGTCTCCTCGGCGTCCAGCCAGCCAGCCAGGAAGCATGGTCCAGCTTCTGCCCTCAGCCGGATCCCAACATGAAGAACATGTTCAAAATCCCCGACCCTGGGACGGGCCCAAGAACAGGGTAATTGGTAACGAGGGCGGACTCGTAGTGGCTATGTTTTTAGCCTAATGGGGCCACGCATGCATGAAACCTTCGCACTACAGCATGCAAGCTGCAAGCTGCATAGTATTGGGTGGGTGAAGGGGGGGAGGGAGGGTGTTCGCATCATGAGGGGAGCCTCTGAGGTATGTTTCTGGACTTGTTTTGGTGCTAGAGCTGCGCTGGGTGTTATCCTGGAGGGGAAAGAGATGCGCTGCCGACTGCACTGTGGCCTGCAATGTAACGGGGTTGGTGCTCCACGCCCGAGAGGGGCCAACGTGCCCAATGTAGCGGTCTGCCCAGCTGCCACAGCATGAGAACGTACGAGTCAAGGAGGGGGTAGAGGAAGGTGGGCATCATCTCGATGGGAAAAACTGTGGGAGGAGGTAATATGTTGTGTACACACGACATGGTTGTTTACCAACCAACAAGGACGGACGTGGAGGATCCGCGGATACGACGTACTCGTAACTCGTACACAGCGCAGAGAAAAGATTAGCTCCGACAATGAGCCGTTGGACTGGTTCGGCCAGGACTGGTAGGCCCCAAGTCCTGCAGGAAAAGGACAGTCGCATCATGCCGTCACATCGTCACATCGAGAGGTCGTTAGCTTCTTTGTGCTGCAAGCTGCGAGCAGGAGAGCGCACAGCTGCAGGGCAGACGATGGTCCAGAGCTTCGTCGTACACACGAAGATGGTGCGAGGAGGGAGGGGACGGGATTTTTGAGAGAGAGAGGTGTGTGTTGCTTCCTGTGGTGTGCAGAGCTCCCCTCCCGTTGGTGGTTCTCGTGTTGGTTGGTGTTGGTCCTGTCCTGCATCTTCTTGGTCGTGCTTGCACCGAAAAAAGGGAGAAGATCCCCCCCCCGCCCGCTGCTTCCGTCTAGATGGGGTAAAAAGCGCTCGTTGTACTATAGTCCATTCCGTACTGTGTGCGATGGATGCTCAGCTATTGGGTAGGGTACGGATGGAATGGGGTTCAAGTTAAATGAGGGTGAGATCCTGCAGGGCCGTACCCATATAACAGCAGATGTTGTGCTGAAGAAAGACGTTGCGGAGAAGTGGGGGGGCCGTGTTGATGCTCCCTTCCTCATGTGATCAACAGAGGACCTGCCGTGGCCCCCCTAACCCTAATGAGCTTGTTAGATGGGTAGCTAGCTCTTTCTTGCTCCCTCATCACTCATAGTCGGAAGAAGTATGCATGTTTTTGGAAAAGGCCTCTTCTCTACTGGTCCATAAATTGGGCAAAGGGAGGTTTGGAGTTTGAATTTTCTTCTTTTTCTTCTTTCTTTCTGTATTTATAAGCCTCAGACAAGTTGCCTCTAATCTCACACACAAGAAGGAGAGAGGTCTAAGAGAAGGGGAAGGAGAGAGTTGAAGAGTTGGAAGTGGAAAGAGGAAGGGGAGGGAGAGCACGCAAGAGCTCTCTCAGCTGGTCCTGCTACTGCCTGACCTTGAGTTCGGACTGGCAGAGGGAGCTAGCTGCTCAGCTTCTGCGCCAGTTTGTAGCTTAATTGACCCACGCCGACAGAACGAACCCATACACAGTCACAACAGCCCTCTCTGTGTCATTTCTCAATACTCATTTATGCACGTAGGAGAGGAAATTAAAAATAAAAAGAGGAGGAGGAGCAAGAGAGGGACGGAACAGTTGTTGTCGCCTCTCCCTCTCACACACTCACACACTCTTTCTGCCTTCGATCGCGCTCATTCTCCCTTGCGTGTTGTTCCCGTCTACCGCGGTCTTCTCATTTACCAGAGCCAATGACACCTTGAGCTGCGCGCGGAGCCTCTACCAACCTTCTCGTGTGGTTGGCATGTCAGAGCGGAGGACGATGCAACCCCAAGCCAGTGGAGGTCCGACGAATATAGGATCTCTCGGCGACTCTCGCATATTTAAGTTGCCGGCCTGCCACCTCATATCACATCGTGGGTTCATACTCTGGCGGGCTGAGAGCTCTCGCCACAATCTGACAGATCATTGAGCTTAGTATAGCTCTCGCACCCCTCTTATTCGCCTATTTGTTTTAATTTTGTGCTTTACAGCAACAAAGAAAAAAAAAGGGCAGGCCTCAGGTCGTCTCGTCAATCCGCTACCCTCTTGCTTCCCTGACTTTGGCGCCTTTGCGTATCAGGAGGACCACCACCGCGCAGTGCCGAGCGAGCTATCCCTCTCGCTTAAGCAGGTATACGCAACGTGATACAAAGCAACTCAGCCTGCATCAAGACCTATCAATTTGCAGAGTTTGGACGGACCTGGCCACCCTGCCTCGTCCCCCTCCACCGCCGTCGTTCTTCATACCGACTAGCCGTACCGTACTCGGCTCTGCATGCCAACCGATCTCTGCCCCTATCTCTTCCCTCGCTACCCCTCTCTACGCCCTGTTTTTTGAGTTTCTCTGCTTCTAGGCACGAAGATCCCGCAGCCAACGGCGGATTGAGAGGAAATTGGTTGGTTGGTTGGGTTGCTTGCATATCAATACGGCTCACCCGCAGCATCACAAAAATCCCTGTGCGACCCAAACGCGTGCACCCACACATCCCGTCCACGCATACAAGCCATCCCTCACCGATGCTTTTGCGACGCCGGTTCTTTCAACAAAACCACCAATCCGGGCTTGCCCTGCTCCCTCCCACCCCTTTCTGGATCTTCTGCACCCTAGCGACCCGTCAAACGTTCTGGCAGATTTGACATCTGCAGCCACCAGCAGCTCGCGTGTCGCTTCGCGTGTCGCTTACTGGGCCCGGGCCTTCTCGACCCCTCTTCTCGACCACCTATCCGCTTATATGGGCTGTCTTTCGATCCTTTCCCTCCTCCAGATCAGAAATAACTCGCACGTCTCCAAGCATTGAATTTTTGCCCTGGATCTCTGCTGCAGAGCTTTGCCTGAGCCTGCGGCCCGGCTCGCAGTTGAAGCCCGCATATCACACAAATCCAGTCGCTGCGGACAAACACCTGGCTGCTAAGTTTAGTCCCTGCGGCTGTCCTAGCTCTTCTCGCGCATCACGCATGCATTTCCCCCCCTCGAGACCAGCGCGGCAGAGATGACCGATCAACTGAATCCCAACGCGTTCGGTGTGGGCCATATCGAGCCAGACACTCCTAGCGACGGCTCAACTATCGAGGACGTACGTGGAACCTGAGTGGCATACAGCCCAATAGCTCATCCGCCGTGCTCTGGAACTTGGATGTGGCGCAGACTAACGATTTCTCCTTCAAACAGGATGGACAGTCTCTATTCTCGGATGCGGACTCGGCCCTCGGATCTGCAAGTAACTCGATCATCGACTCTACCTTCTCCTGGTGATTCTAACGAGCATCCCGCCACAGGACATGTCCCTTTTCTCCTCGACCGCTTCTCTCCGGTCGTCCATCTTGAGAAGCATGGAGGAGAATGGCCGTAAATACCATGGGTACAAGGAGGGGAAATATGTACTCCCCGTCGACGAAGTCAGTCTGAACGAATCCGTCTTCTGGATGCCCCCGTTTATCTGGCCGGCCATACTGACTTTTGAGCAGCGAGAACTTGACAGGCAGAGTATGCAGTCCCTGCACTTAAGCTCTTGTGTGTCAATATGGAGCTGACCCAGACGATAGTATTCCAGTACGACCTGTGTCTCTTGACCTTTGACAACCACCTCTCGTTTGCACCTTTCACAAAGCTGAACAGGGTGCTGGATGTTGGATGTGGCGTTGGTGAGTCTGCCCACACGCTACGAATTCATGGTCGGCTCTGAACTGACACCTCTTCAGGCTACTGGGCTTTGGATTTCGGTAAGGCCCCGGATGCTTTTCAGCAGCCACGCAGCAGCATTTGTGCTAAATAACATTGCTTCTCAAGCTGAAATGCATCCCGAGGCTCAGGTGAATCCCACCTCATCTCGCTAAACCATTCGTGGCGTGCTGATGGTTGCTCTAGGTGATCGGCGTTGACCTATCGCCCGTCCAGCCGACATAGTGAGTTGTATCATACTTCGGGGTCAGTTGGCAATGTTAACACATCAACAGTGTTGTGAGCAAAGAGAGAAGTCTCAAAGGAACGACTTGTGGGATACGGAAATTGACAAGATTGAATAGCCCCCGAATGTCCAATTCGAAATCGACGACCTCGAGGAGCCGTGGAACTTCAGCTACCCGTTCGACTACGTCCACGCCATGATGATGACCGGGGCCTTCAGGGACTGGCCAAGCTTTTACCAGCAGGCCCATGAGTGAGTCTTCGATCCTTCTGATCCCGCCCCCGGCGAGCTGATACTGCCGCTCTGCAAGAGCTGGGCGACTAACACAAAACCTTCAGAAGCCTTGTCTCGGGTGGCTGGGTCGAGATCCAAGATATCCAGTTCCCTTTGTACTGCGACGACGACACCCTGCCGGCAGACGGCGCGCTGCGGAAATGGAGCGATCTGATGGTGGAAGCGGGCGACAAGTCCGGATTCGTACTCACGACCTGCGAGCGGGCAGGCGACATGATGCACCAGGCAGGCTTTGTCGACATCGTGCGGATACCCTACAAGTGGCCCATCAACGAGTGGCCGCGGGAGGCGAAATGGAAGGAGGTCGGGCGGCGCACGGCCATCAACTTCAGGGACGGCATGGAGGGCATCATGATGGCGCTGTTTACGCGCTTCATGGGCTGGACGAAGGAGCAGGTCGAGGAGTTCTCGCAACAGGTCGACCGCGAGTGGCAGGACACCAGGATCCATGCCTATTTCAACCTGTGGGTGACGTATGGGAGGAAGGCATAATGATGATCTTTCCCGGCGTCGACGACAATGTTGCGAGAGAGGGAAAGGGGGGCCTCGAAACGGTTGTTTGATGATGATGACCAAGATACCTATTTGCACTAGTAATGTTGCCGCAATTTTAAAACAGCATCTTTGCCCAGCGCTATACTCAGGCCAAGGAGGCACGCTGCTTGGAGCAGGCAGTGAGTGTCATCCTGCGGAGGCCTGGCGCAACATCCTTCTTTGCAGACTATGCCATGACAAGAGGATCTAATAATTACCTACTTATATATGGCTACTATATCTTGTGACACGCTCACTCGGACAGGTCGTATCCTGGGAACCGAAGACGGCTCCGGGGCTATTACTTCAAGGCGGTGGGTATAATAAATACAAAAGAATCGTCAAACTTTGAGGGTCATCTCGAGTTAACGTTGTTAAATTTCATTCATAACTTTTTTTTTCCTTTTTCTCTCTTTCCATAGAGGTTTTTCTCGGATCGGCTTCCTTGGGAAACACTTTCTCATCCACCTGACTTTCAAGTATGTTGGCCCCCTAGCTCGGAAACAGAAAAACAAAAACAACCTATCTTATTAGAACGACTTTGCCAAGTGAGCAAACTAAGTTCCAACAGTGCTCTAAAGTATCCCTCTTGGCTTCTACGTTCCATTAAACGACTCTGGATGATTCTTCTTTAGATTCTTTTTTTTTCTTTCTCTTCCTTTTCTTCCTTTTTTTTTTTTTTTTTTTTTTTTTTTTTTAAGGAAAAACCATTTTATTTTATCAAAAAAAGCAAAATTAAAAAAAAACATAAAAACAACAAAAAAAAAAAAAAACCAGAAATAAAA